>DVZK01001151.1:0-10020 GCA_018236665.1 Calephelis perditalis
TTTTAACGAGCAGTGTTGGAGAGCTAAATATCAAATTAGTAGACTACGCGGGCGAAGCCGCGGGTAACAGCTAGTGTTTTATAAAAATACCTACTATATTTTCTGCGGCTTCGCCAGCTTTTTAAAGTGATTTTCATGTTCATAGATAAGTATATGTAACACTTGACAGTAATAATGCCTGTTACCATTAATGACTTAAAGCTTGATATCAAACAGAGCTAGAACATAAGCCGGTGTAATTACTTACAACGTATCTAATATTTCAGTCCTTAGGGATGGATACACAGTTAACATGACCGTCGGTTTGTTTGCAATAACCGCATATAATGCTAATCCTTAGATAAACTACATCTAATGGGGCCTTTCAGTCTATGAATTGAATCGCTGAATTATAAATGAAACAGGAACTTTAAGGGTCAGTAGTTTCTAATTAATTTTACCTGAAATTCCTTTGTATATCATAATCATAAAATTCTGTGGTGTATCGCTCGTTGACCGCATTCGTACCAGTGAGAGCCGAGAAAGAGTGGGATTGAAAAACAGTGTTGGTTTCAAAATGAGAAAGGGCACGCTCCGCTGGTTCGGTCATGTGGAAATGAATGTAGGTACCGGAGTAGACCTAGGATGACATCCCAAAATGTAATCGCTAGGTCCGTTATCCGAGAGTGGTGTCAAGAGTCTCCGGAACCGGCAAAGGATATTGAATGTGAAGGAAGCCAGAAAGATTTTGCAAGGATCGTTATATTTGGCCTTCAATACCCTTGCCTACCCCGCAAGGGATTTAGCGTGAAGACATGAGTCTATTAATGTATAAAAATCGTCAGGTGGATCTCGAGATCTGGTGTAAATACACCGACAGACACGCGTAAAACAGAAAACCTTTTTTGTAACCAGCAAGGGATTGCAAAGCCATAAACCATCATAGGTGCTCAAAACAACCACACAAAAAAGATAAATTCCACAAATATGAAAGAAAAGTTGGAGAGAACAGGAAAAATTGGCAGTAATATAAAAAGTGGGGCCGCGTTACGACGTATCATACGCGTAACGAGGGTGACAGATGGAGGGGCGCCTCTTGCCCTTTAAGGGCTTTTGATCGCTGGTCTCGTGTCACAGATACCCCGCCCTAACATAAATGAACTTTGGAAATCATATTTTACTGTCAATAAAAGGGTTACGTTTTGTAGAATCCTTTATGAAGAATAAAAATTGTATGAAGTGTAATTTTGAGAAAGATTTTGATTTTTTATAAGTTTTGATATAATTTGAAATTGTATAAAACTATACATAACATATTATTAGAAGACCTGGCAAAATTCGTTCACTTGGCACTCCATAGTCCATACTCTCGCCTTACCTGCAGGCAGACTTGGCATGAAGATATGTTTTTTTATATAAGATGATGTTCAAAATGTTTCTCTACGTTCCGGATTTTAAGTTATTTAGTCACTTTATACTGATTGGTGTTATGTCTATCCTTTTTAAACTACAAAACTTATGACTTGGAAAAAAGTACTGGTTAATCTGTAAAGCACATACTAAAAATTAAAAGCAAACAAGTAAAATCGAACCACGCGTTAATGAATTATAGCTCAATTTTCATTTTGACTTTTACCCCTGTTCCTCGAGAAAACCTTTAGTGAGCGAGATAAAAAGTATTATTCAATCTTCTTTGGAACATAAACAATCTGCCAGTCAAATTTCATCATAATCAGTTGAATAGAATGGGCGTGAATCGCGGTCACGACACGGACAGACAGTCAGACAAAAATCTAAAAATGTTAAAAACCTGTTCTGCTGCTTCTTTTTAGTCACATGAATCTTTTTCTTTTAAATATCTTCAATGTACATAATTCACTTTTGTTCAGTTTTGTCATAAGTTAAGAAGATTATTAAGATTTACATGTATATTCTTTTTTCTCCATAGTCGAATCTACCGTAGGTATGTATTTCGATTTTCGGGTAAACGGGTGCTGAAGTTACATTTAACATTGTAATAACTAATACACCATTTCAGTCTTTAGTGTATATAGGTAGCGTGCATTCCTTATTAAGACGCAATTCATCTGTTTGTTGTATATAATACTACTTCAGAAGGATATATGAAAATTAAGAATCTAAGATAATAAAAGTATCAAGTGGTCTTTTTCGCAGTACAAGTCGTCGGCAACTCGTTGAAGAGCGAGGCGCATCTCGGCATGATCGTAGCTATAAACTCCTATACAATGTTCACTTACAACAGAAAATGTATCAAAGTACTTTACTGATACAAGAGGCTAGGGCCTTCGTATTTATCGAAATAGGAATGTTATAATAATCACTCCAAAAGGCGATTCGGAAACATCGTTAATTAAAATGAATTTCAGTAAATCAATAAATGAAAGTTGTATTTATGTGTGTCTTTGTTTGTTAGTGATTAACGAAACCGAAGCATTAACGAACTAGACCTAATAATTTGAAAATTTAGCATAAGATTAAATAAAATTTTTCATAAGAGTCTGGATTGTAGGGTACCCCCTACAATCCAGACTCCTGTCAAGGCTAGTTTCAGCTAAATAGCCCAAGTGTTTTCTGTAGCTAAATTAAGATTAAACCAGGAGATCGTAAGCGTATTAAAACTTTTTTCGCAGTTGTAATAATTATACTCAACAAACTATTTTGGTGTGAGTATCAGTATAATTAAGGGACTAAAATATAAAATGATATAGTGATGCTACCCAGTCCTCTACCGATTATTACAAAATAACTTATTTAATAGATACATAAGTCAGCAATATTATGGCATAGTTATTCTATTAAAGATTTTTAGTTTTTTGTGGTAACTATACATTACTATAAAAATAGATTAATTATTTGTTATTCTTAAAACTAGAATTGTTATAAAGTGTTTCCTGTATTTCAATCGTGAAAGTTCCGTTCTGGCGTCGATTTTTAAAATGTAAATATATATTTTTTATTCAAGTTGCGTAAGACTGCAATTTCCATCATGTGTATTTTCTAAAAAAAAGCTGCAAACCTGTTTCAATGGTTACAAGGATGTGCTCGAACGAAGAAAAATTGGCGTTGGGATGACTATCCAAAAACTTTTCGCACGGTACTGACATTTTGAGGTTATATTCATTCAAAGGATTGAAAGTAAATGTAAACTGCCAGTCTCTCTGCAGGTTATAAGTGTCTGCGAGAACAGGAAGTTATAGGACTAAGGGCCATACAATGATCCACCTAACACGGACAAAGCTGAGATTTTTATATTATTTTACTATTTGTCAGTCATGAGAGTATCCTCCTGGCATGCATCCTCTGCTTACATCGTCATCGATAATAATATTTTAAATGTCATCATCGTTAAAAATATTTATACATATACTTAATATATATGATAAAATAATTATTATACTAAACAGCCATTGATAGCAGACTAGATACTTCCAAATATCGTCTATTGGTAAGAAGACTATCTCTAGGAAGAAAAGACGGGAATAAATCTCAGTCTCTGTTAGCAAGTGCAGCCAATGTTATGCCAAAACTTAACTGGTAAATTTGAATGCACACTACAAATTATGCCTAATTTCTTCTATTATTAAGTCTTCCTCCTCTTTTATCAGATCTTCCTCTTCTTTCATTAGATCTTCCTCTTCTTTTGTTACATTTTCCTCGTCGTCAATACAAATTAAGTCTTCGTCTTCATTTATTACAATTTCATCATCTATAACCTCCGCAATGTCCTGTGGTAAATTTTCTTCCTTAGAGATTTCTGGAACAAATAAAATGGTTAAGTGCGAGTCGGACTCGTCTTTCATGGGTTCTGTAGTAGTGTACAAAGATTAGGTTTAGACATATTGAGATTTGAGAGTAACAAGTAATACTTCAAGATATCACAAAACACCACTATAATTTAAACCAGCAAAAATTACCCTTTTTTTCATAGTGGTTGCATAAATATTCCCTCCCGTGTGGGTTCGGGTGTCCTGAATACTATAAAACATCTGGGGAGGCGAGCAAAGGTTAAATAAGTCGTTACCAGATAGGCGATTGGTGACAGAGGATGTCCAACAATCTGCTCTTGTTGGAATCCAACACCCTACCTATACCTGCTGTCGCAATGACAGTCAAATCCGGAGGGTAGGGGAGCCGTTAGATTTGCACAACGGGGTTTATCACCTCGGCAACAAGAGAGCAACGCACTTATAACATTTATAGTGTTTGTTGGTTACAGCTGTTAGCTGTGTTATCAGATTATCACAAACGAAACATGCTCGTTGTTGTTGTATCTTTTCAAGTGAAAATTTCTTTAGCGGCGTGGCGTTTTTTTTTGGAAATTTCTAAACTCGCGTCAAATCGTCAGACGGCAGCGAGATAGGCTTGCCACCTATTACATTTTGGGACTTAGTGTCTTCGGATAATCGTGGGTGCTTGGTTGTGCCTCTGCCTACTTCTTCAGGAATATGGGCGTGAAGATACTTTTTTTTAATATATATAAAATTAACATGAAACTAATTAATGAATTAACATAAACCTTGGAATCATGATCTACCTTTTTTAATAATTCTTATCCAAATCGGGTTATTATTGTCGGGCCGAGTAACAAACATACAAAAAAACATGTTGATGACATAAAATAAATTATTTATTAGAAATATGTAAAAAAAACTTTTCATAAGTCTGTAGAAGGCTGATAAGATAAAACAAATTATTTATTAGAAACAAATAAAATAAACTTTTCATAAGACTGTAGAAGGCTGATAACATAAAATATTTTTTTTTATTAGAAATAAATAAAATAAACTATTCGTAAGTCTGTAGAAGGCTGATAAAATAAATTATTTGTTAGAAATAAATAAAATAAACTTTTCATAAGACTGTAGAAGGCTGATAACATATTTTTTTTATTAGAAATAAATAAAATAAAATTTTCATAAGTCTGTAGAACTGATAACATAAGGCTGATAACATAAAATAAATTATTTGTTAGAAATAAATAAAATAAACTTTTCATTAATCTCTAGAAATCTGATAAGTGGTAACATAAAATGTATTATTTATTAGAAATAGGTAAAATAAACTTTTTATAAATCTAAAGAAGAATAAATTATGTTCATGTAGTACATTGAAGATGTTAAAAACAATAGGCAGGCGACTGAAGATGGGCAGCATTTAGCAAAACACATTTCCTGCATTTTTGTCTTTCTGTATCGTAAACGACATTCACGCCAAATCTACTGAACTGAACCGATTGTTACGAGATATGGCAGGTAAGTAGGTACTTCATGTTCCGAGGGAGGACATAGGATATTTTTATCCCATTCACTAAAGGGATATGTGTGGGACAGAATATAAAAGTCAAAATTAAATTAATCGTGTGGGCCGATTTCGTTTCTTCATTTTTTGTTTTGTAGCATATTGATTATACTTTATAGATTACCCCATATTTTCCAAGTCATAAGTTATGTAGTGTAGAAATAAAAGATAAATCAACACTCAGTATAAAGTGACCAAATAACTTGAAATCCGGAATGCAGAGAAACATATTTTGAACGTACAGGTCTTTCAACTTATACATACATTCACGCCAAGTCCTTCTGAATTAGGCAGAGTGTATCGAGTGAAAGAAGTTCGCCGGGTCGGCTAGTAAACTATAATATGATTACCTGGTATTGTTTTAACTGTAGCTTGTTTTTGATTGCCTTTTTCAGACCTTTTTCTTTCGTTACACATTTCTATACACTTCTTTGGAACTATTACCTAAAATAATAAAAAGAATATATACTATACATAGACCACAACAGATTCTTGAAAATAGTAAAAAAATAGTAAGTATATTTATATTATGTATAGTAAGAATATAGTAAGTATATTAAAATCCAACACCTCTCACTAAGATCTGAAGAAAGAAATTACGAGCTCGCCATTTTAATCATTTTTGTTAAATTTTACTTTATGAATAAAGTAGCAATAGCAGTAAAAGTAGTAGCAGTTTTCACCGTGTAGGCCCGGCTCCGTTAAGTAGAATAGACCATCTGCCTCTCTGCCAATTACCTCGTAAGAGGCAAGCAATGGTTTAGCTTATGACCAACTAGACTACAGGTGGTTGAGTTAATGGTTCAGATTGTATTGGAAAATTAAAATTTTGTTTTTTTTGTTTCCTTACGCTCGAACTGGATAAAAAGTATTCCAACTCAAGAAAATTGAGCTGAAAAACTCGCACTGTGGGACGCCGCACGATCACGCCGAGCCCAAACAGGTAAACCGAGGAGTAGAAAGTGTCAAGGAATGGAAATAGGCATGTGAAACGTAAAAGGTGGAATAGAAACGAAAATGATTAAATTATTAACAATGTAATAGATGAAATATGCCTGGATTTACTGTGGTACTGATCTAACGGAGACTAAGCGAAAAGGTGGTGATGCTTCTGATCTCGCCGTTGGCAGGTTGGTTCTGTGGTCTAGAGTATGACAGAGCGACCATACCAGAGCTGTGTAGGTGTTATCGTCTTGCTTCTTAGGCTCAGGTCTTAAAGGTTGGTCAGTCTGGATGATCAGAGACTGCTCTGAATCCGCATTAAGCTGGGTCTTCGTTTCGCGTCGAGAGTGAGTGTGAGTGAGTGAGTGAGTCGAGTTTTTGTTAGTAGCCTATGCTCTGTTTAACTCGTTGTCGTAAAGTGTTTATTATGACTTAACTTTATGTTAAAATAGATTTCCTGGACTAATAAAATAAATGTAAATGATTTTTAGATTAAAAAATTCAATTAGGTAACCAAAAAAATTTAAAACCCTGGCTTGGCGTAATTTTCATTTCAGAATATAAAATGGGGATGTTGGGAAACAAATGGTACTAATAGGAAATACTTTAGTAAAAAATAAGTTAGAAATAGATTTCTTTATCTAAGAAAATAATAATTTTAATAATGAGACATTCAAATAGCAAAAAACATAAAACGCTGGCTTTCATTAAAACATATATACTAAAAAGTTTATTGGAACTAACTGCCTAAGCATTATTTTCTTGGTTTAACTGCATGTTTAATCAAAAAGTAATTGTT
This sequence comes from Calephelis perditalis, assembly GCA_018236665.1. Lineage (NCBI taxonomy): Eukaryota > Metazoa > Arthropoda > Insecta > Lepidoptera > Riodinidae > Calephelis > Calephelis perditalis. Next base: position 7,040 of record DVZK01001151.1, read on the forward strand.
GTTTTTTTTTTTTTTTTTTCTTATATAGAATATCAAAAAACTAACGTAGAGTTATGAAATGAAAATGAAATAAGAGGGGAAAGCTAAATTTGGTCTTTATTTAAGTTGCATATGTTTAGGGTTAGGTTAGATTTTTAGTTGTTTTTTTTAATGTTTTTAATGATCTTTTCTGTCCTGTCCTGAAAATAGCTTTCCAGTACCATAACAGACAGTTTATTAAAAAAAGGCGCAAGCTATGAGTTAATAGTGACTAGTGAATAACTTTTGTAACAAAACACTTACCTCTGCAAAAGATTTACATAGCTTGAACGGGTGTTTCGCTGCTTTATGTTTTCTGTATATTTCATAAGTTTTGTAAAGTGTATCATTGTCACATCGTATACAGCTATACAACAAAACATAATTTTCAGTGTGATTCAGCAAATGTTTCAGCATCATACATTTAAACTTCAGAACTTCATCACATATTTGACATTTTGCAGTATCCTCGTTAAATTTGTAATGGTTTTTTAACTGCCTTTTAAATGTGAACCTCCTACTGCAATAATCACATGCTGAATAATTATATCTTTTTTTCAATGCACATTCATGGTTCATTAAATTTTCACACGGATATCCACAATTTGGGCATTTTCGTTTCGCCCAAACTACAGGCATATCAGACCTAACTGAATGCGAGTACCTCATATGTTTTAATAAATCATTTTCATTGGTGTATCTTGCACTACACAAATAGCATTTATGGGGCAAATCGACAATGCCAGTTTCTTGTTTCAAAATGTTTAAGTAAGATGGGCAATTCCTTTGGTGGCTTACTAATTTATCACAAAAGCTAGAAACAGTATGACATCCTTTACAAATGTATTGCCTTTTCTTTGAACTTAAATGGTATTCTGCAGGCATATCACATTTTAAACAGTTGGTTTTGATTGGAATTATAACATTCTTTCTCTTTCGAATCCCTTCATAACCTATAATGTTGCATTGTGACTCAATTATTTCAATATCAAATTTAGCATTATCATGTCTAAACATATGCTCTCTATATTCATAAAATGTCCACCAAGCAGTTTTACATATTAGACATTTATAAAACATAGGAGATATATCTTTGAAACAACACTTCAATAGATGCCAATCTCTCCACTTTTCTAATACACCTTGTAAAGCAACATCTGTAGGAGACATAATTTTACTGTCACAAGGGGCTATTTCATTATAAAAATTTCTTAGCAAATATCCAAGTAACTTGTCTGCGAGATTGGATGATGTTTCTATTATTATATTAACATTTTCCTTAATAATTTCATCAGTGAGACCATAAAATGCTGCCGAATCATTTGATAATTGTACAGTTTTATTACTTTCAAATTTGGCATCATCTTTTGAATTTGAAATAACATAATCATTTTTTGACATATGTGTTGAGTCAAACGTGTTAGTTTCTATGATTTGGGTTGTGATTGCCTCAACTTCACAATCGGAATGATCTAAATTTTCCTTAACTTTTTTTTCAGAATTTAAATCTACACATTCTACCTCAGATTCTATTTTGAATTCATTAATTATATTTGCTTTTTTGTCATCAAGCCTCGTCAATATTTCTGATTCTTTTGTTTTCACTTGATTACTGTATTCTAGAGATTTTTGTGATGTTTCTATTTCTAGTGCTATGCTAGGCCTTCTTTTATATTTACTACATGCAATTATATCTTCGATTTCCTTCTGTAAACAAAATTATTTTTGCTTTGTGGTTCAAAGTATTTATTTTAGATAACTTTAAATGTAAGATTTTTAAATAACTATTACCTACTATTAATTAACCAGATATCTTATTATATTTACAGTACTCGATAATTATTAGATTTATTATATGTATTGATGATAAATCTAGTCTTATATTTAAAATTCTTGTGTCACAATGTTCGTTCCCGTACTCCTCCGAAAAGGCTTGACCGATTCTCATGAATTTTTGTGAGCATATTGAGTAGCTCTGAGAATCGGCCAACATCTCTTTTTCATACCCATAAGTGAAACAGGGTGGCTCACCCCAAATTTTTTCATCATCATAAATCAAATTCAAAATATAGTAGAACAACGTCTGCCGGGTCAGCTAGTAGTTACATAATAATTAGTAATTACATTACAGTTTTTATTTAACAAATTTTAAATAGTGTGTGTTTGTGTGAGCGCGCATGCGTATGGGTTCCTGTGTACATGTGCGTGTCTGTGTATGTGAACTTGCATTATTTTTGAACTAGCTGTTTCACTCAGCTTGGCCTGCGTAACTTGGCTGCCACTGCATCGATTTTGATGAAACAAAGCCTATGTCACTCAGGGATAATGTAGCATTCTAAAAGTGAAAGAATTTTTTAAATCGATCCAGTAGTTTCGAAGCCTATTTCAAACAAACAAACAAAAAATCAAATCTTTCCTCTTTATAATATAATTTTTGAATGGAGGGACTGATTTTCTTAAAAGGTTAATGTGATATAAATGGCTTTTAGCTACATTACATGTAAGTTTTGAAAGGGTCAATTGTTTTTTTTTAAATTTTGCCTAAATTATGTAATCATACAAGATTTATACAAATGAATAACTCTTGGTAGCTGCTGGGTGCTTATCTGACTAACTGACCTATCCAGGTATCTATTTACTACAACAAACTACAGCCTAAAAAGTAAAATCTAAGGACTAGGTATACAGTCCGCAAGATACAATGGCGAGTTAAATATTAGCATTACTTAAGTACATCCCAAATATCTATAAATTTTTGTTTAACAAAATAAAAAGCCGTAATGTTTACAATACCTGGATTTTGTTGATGACAACATTAGGGTAATCAGTAAAAAGAAAATATATTATAATTTGTGTTTCTCTTTATGCAATAAATAATAATAAATATTACTGTTTTAGTATTTATAATTTTTAAGAATCACCCCCGCGCTGTGAGTGGATAGACGAAGGACTATCGGAGTTTC
>DVZK01001152.1:0-10019 GCA_018236665.1 Calephelis perditalis
AAGAAAAAATTTCGCCCCAGACAGGATTTGAACCTGTAACCTTTCGTCTCAAGCCGACGAATGCTCTAACCAATTGATCTACTGAGGATTCAAGTCCCGAGGCGAAATCAAAAAAAAATTTTCTTTCTTTAAAATGTATAGAAATTTATCCCACGCAAAGGGCAAGTGCTAAAACTAAAAATACAATGAATTTGATTTATCTTTGGTGTAATCTGATTAAGTTGTTAAAAGTGAAACTCAGATTTTACACTTTGTACAAGTGCTGGTCGTCATATTTGTATTATTTTGGCTCTAAAGTCTGATTTTCTTTAACTCCAATATAGTATGTGGCAGTTGCTGGATAAATTTTGAGCGGTATGTTTAAAATTGTTGCTCTGTTATGAATTTTACTTATCCTTCATTCAAACATTTGAATGAACGATTTGAATATATGAATGAAATATAGTTTAGCCAAATGAATGACTACATAATTGATGAATCAGTAGATGCGGATATACCTTCGTTGAAATCGAATTATAATGATTTGAAGTCGCGCAAGGAAAGCTTAATGCTTAATCACGCAGATGTTTAAACCTTTATAATTTATGATGCTTTGTATTATTTTAAAGAGTAAGAAACTTACGTTAACCGATTCAAAAATGAGGAGGAGGAGATGATTTTTTTGAAAATTGGAATGGAATTGAAAGAAAGGTCATTATACCAAAGCGATCCAATAGGAATTTAATCATGATACGATTAGTGGATTGTGAGTTTTTATTCTTAATACACCCCGTAAGGGACTTGGCATGAAGATATGTCTATGTATATTTAATAAAGCACACATTTTTATGTACCTCGACAACATCATCCGGGGACTTCGAAATAATATACTAATTTAAAAAAGGTCAATCAAAACCTGTTCGTTGTTGGCCGAATAATTGCGTAAATTTTCGAAACCTAACCCGAACCATTTTCGAATATTCGGTTTTTTATAGTTTTTCTGCCCTGAAATCATTGTTGTTGCCACCAGTACTCTTAAGATCCATTTATTTATCCCTAGGTTAAACATTTAACTTAGAGTTAGCTCCTAGCTAGGGTTAAATCAATTTATATTTGACAGTGTTTGCATGAAAAGAGTAATGAATGTGGAGGACGCAAGCAGGTCTGCTAGGATCGTATGGTTTTGCATTCGATGCTCTCTGCCTACCACGTAAGGGAATTGGCATGAAGATATACATGTATGTATATTTGGCAGTTTAACTTACTATTAATAAACCCAGTAACGTGCCCTAAACTAAAAAATCAATACTCCATGCCACCTAAGTTATAAATGAATATCTTAGCACATGTCAAATGAACTGATATACCCCAAATTGAGAAAATGTATGATTTTAATACAGATATTAATCAGATATATGAAAGAAATACAAAAAAAATATGTTCGCACGAATGCCGACCTGTCTAGAACCGATACCTGAGCCTCGTAGATGATTGTGTATTTATGTTTAGGTCATATGTACGAAACCAACCCCTGCACCTCTGGCTCCTGCACCAACTAGTTCCTGGGCTATCGATGTAGGTGTTGTTCGTGATAGGTATTGTTTTATTTGTCCTGGTAAAATTATAAGTTTTTTTAAGAAGCCAAAATTATATTATGGCTAGCTGTTTGCCTGCGGCTTTGTCAGCGTGGAATAGCTACAATAAAAAAAACTTTTTGGTTTACCTTTGCGGGTAGATTTTGAAAAAAATATACATAATTTCGGATAAGGGATCTATCTATATGCATGTAAAGATTGAGATGCCCTATTATAGTCCTTTGAGGGTCGATTTTTGAAGAAAAATATCTGTACTTGTATCTTGCATTTAGAGCGTAAGAGCTACAGACATATGAACAGACTTCCACATTTACAATTTAGTACAGATATGGATTCTCCAAACATTTCAATAGACATGCCCAATATATTTTCCTACTGGACAAATCCAAACATAGCTGGCTATCAATTTCCTTATTCCCTTATAAATCATCTGAGCTGTCATACAGTTATGGGAGGACTGTTTGTGTTACCAGATTCATTAGACGTCTGCTTGTCAAATTAGGAAAACCAGGTCAGCTTAGATGTTATGATCGATTTGGTCACATTGGTCAAGTGCCAACTTTAAGAAACCTTCAAGATGAAAGACATTCTAGAAAAGTGTCCTATAAAAGCGGAAGCGTATCTTCACGCTCTTATCCCCCCGCAGAGGTAAAGCTATGCCCTAATTTTAGCCACGACTAGCCACTAGTCCTACAATGTTATAGGTGGCAAACCTTTATCGCCTACCGGGTACATATCCAATCCCGAGCAACGTTGTTTTTATTATAACCTAGATTCTAGATCCTATAGACCTAGATTCTATAAAAACGACGTTGCCGGGTTTGATCTAGGTCCTAGATCACCCGACAAACTTCGTATCGCTTGATATTAACAGTCGCTGAAATTTTTCTATTTTTTTTTTCTTAACAAGAACCTTTTCCTGACAATAACCAATACAATAAAAAATAATTTTGATAATTATAAATACACATTTTCTTTTTTGTGACCCAGGGATCGGACGCGGGACCTCACTTTAGTCACTCACTTTGACTCAGACTAGGTGGTAATATTGTCTTATTGTCTTACTTTTTCCTTTCGTCATAACTTCGGTGTTTCCTAGTGTTATGCTTGGAGGATAAGCTGATATACTTATTCATATATAAGGCTAAAGATCCCTTAGAATCTAAATCTGCACCTGTGGTTGGCAACGCAATATTGTTATCAGGAAATTTGGTTTTTTGATCGCCGTCGATTTCCTTAAAAAGGTCCGTGATTTGTACACACAATTTTGCAATTAAATGAAATTTATTTATTTGCGGAATATGTGTGTTAAAAAGTTATTACAGAGATATTTAAGAATACAACATATTCTACCACATTGTGGTGTTCAAATATTTATTTAAATATAAAGAAGTAACATATTTATAACATAAATCGCAGCACTTTTTTATACTTTAATAGATGTTTTATTTATTTATATCTTTAGTAAGTGTCATAATGTAAATATTATAAACAAATTATAATATAAATAAAGGTAGATTAATTTTAATCTTATCTACCGTACACTACCAATATTTTTATAACAATGTCTTTCTTAAAAACAGTGTTCTGTGTGTGTACTGCATTTTACATATTGTGTGTGTGATGGAAATGCAATTCCCGATATAGCAACCTCATACAACATTTTAAAATGATACAGTGATGGTTGTACAAAAAATCAATTCAGATAAAAAAATAGCCAGCAAAAATCCCTCAGGCTACATTTTAACACCTACATATACGTGGGAGGCCTAAAAATAGCATCTCTTTTGGCTGCGAGGGTTTTAAAAGTCAAATATGGTCCGCCCATAAATAAATTACGGACAGGGTTGTCGCCTTTTAAACCGCAAAGTATTTTGAGGTTAAAAGTTTTCACTGGAATAAAGTTCGCGTTAATTCAGTATTATAATATTTACATTACATTGCTACTTTTTTATACGCGCGATTTCACTTGCATATGATTTATATCCTTCGTATGAAGAAGTAGGATTTGTTCTTTTGTAATAGATCAATTCGAAAACTAATAATATGATTTTAAAACTTCTTTGAAATGTTAATAATAAACAATGCTATCCTTTATTTTTTAATTACTAATACAAATGACTAGTATAAAGTATGTTTTTTTATTAAATGTGACATTCGTTAAATTTTTCGAGAATTAAAATAGATAATTTTAAAAGCAATAGTTTCCCGGATTGTTCTATTTACGTTTGATCAACATCTGAGAAGTAGTTTGCCTTAAAAATCATTATTTTATAGATCCAAAATAAATTAAAGTTTTTTTTCGGTTTCAGTATTTAAAATAGTATGTATATATAAAAGAATATTATAATAACATAACATTAAATCAGTGACAACCCTAATAGGAAGTTCAAACATTAATGTTCACTCATATAATTTGCCTCATAACTACTCGACTTTATTTTATTTCTCCCAATAACGGAGAACATAACTGCTTTTGGTCATTATTGGGGAGAAATAAGTGATTGGATCTGCTCAATTTATTATTTATTACATAAAGAAAATTACAAAAGCTATCTCATTTTTTAATCATTCTTATTTTCCAAATCACGAAATTCACTTAACAAAAAAATTAAATCATAGGTGGCTACATTTTTTTTAATAAAAAATAGAGCTTTTACTTACGTCTTTGCTTGCGTTACAATTACACACAGAATAAACATTTAAAGTACACTAATGCTCCAAGATAACGCTATTATGGATCCCTACCCTGGCAAGGTGCTGTACAGCAATCTACCACCAGAGTAGTCTTATTGGTAATGAACCATTAAATCCAAATTCGCCTCTAACGAACTGAAGAATGGCAGATGGTATATTCTAATCAGAGATCTCGGACCATCGCGGGGAGTTAAATTTATAATTCAAATTCTAAATTGTTAAAGACCCTTTGATGCTTATCAATAACATCTTTCTTCAATAAATCATCCACGCTATCATCGGAGCTCAAGCTGTTCTGTCGCAAAACCATTTATTTTACATGAAATTCTGCGTGAGCTCGGGGATAGATGACGCTACTTGTTTTAGGGTTCCGTACCCAACGGGTAGAAACCGCAACCTATTACTAAGCCTCCGCTGTCTGTCTCCAGGCTGTATCTCATAAACCGCGATAGGTAGAAAGATGAAATTTTGGTGGCGGTACCCCACCATTAGCCCATAGACTTGCACAATAAACCTAACATTCTAACCGCATGCTTCAGGATACGGTTGTTGCTGAGCCATGTGGTTGTTCGTTGTCTTGTCAAATAAAAATAATGTATGAAGGAGACTACCTACTTGACAAGCTTTAGCCATGAATGAAATTTGTTTATTTTTTTCAATAATCTAAAGAAAAACAAAAAATAAAGTTCTCGATGAAGATAGAGGTAATGAAAACAATTTTTAAAGCAGAGTACAATATAATTTTATTAATGAATTTCACAATCTCTGTTCTTAGTTTGAGTCATGTAAACTATCAGATTACAATTGAATTAATTAACTAAGTGCTACACTGTTAACAAGACAGATTCCCAAACAAACTTATCCTAATTTAATATCGATAATCCAATACGGTGTTCATAGAGCCCATAATGGTTTCTCACACATACTATATTCGCATTAAGACCCAATTACAATATTAATAACCTCAGAAACCAGTTCACAGGCGATTATTTAGTTGTCGCTTTGTGTTATTGCGTGAAGAAGGCTTTCGTTGAGCTATTAACAAAATAGTCTAGTCCTGAGATATAAGTGATATATGATTTTAGTTAAATATACTGCATTATAGTAACATAGCTTTGTTTTCATTTAGGTATAGAGGTAATAAGTAAATTTTATTTATTGAAATAATGCGATTTTAATATGTCTTATAAGGGGGTCTAACCTTTTTAGGGACATAAATATGCACATAAATATTTGTTTCAAGTCCGAAATATATGTTTGTTCCAAGTTTTGTTAAGATATTAAGTTCCAATCCAAAATGTTGTTTATTCAAAGTATTAACTAATTGCAATTAATTGTAGTACCCGGGTAACTGAATTGGAAATATTGTGATCCTTTTTTCTCGACTTTTGGACGATTTCTCGTGTGTGAGCTAACCAATACAAAAACTCGAATGAACAATCAGATAACAGTTATTGTATTATGAATGAAACATATTTGAAAATTTGCAATAATTACTCTGTGTTTTAATTAGTGGCTCGATTAAATATAGGCGAAATTTTTTTATGAGGTGGCTAACGGCTTGAGGCTAGAAATGTTTTTTGACATTAACGCCGTGATGAGGATGTAGCAGAGTTAGGTATAATTCACATGGAAGTTGGGATGTTAAATTTTCCCCAACTCTGTATTTTACTTTTAAAGGGTAGCCTTAATGAACGAACTTACGCAGGAGTCTTAATATTCCAAGCCATGAAATCTCTCGGCAAAAGCAAAAGCTTTTAACATTATAAAAACACGTGTGATCACAAAAGTGATTTTATTTTTTGAACACTCACTCGCTACACTATCCCGTTAATTTAGTACTTAATCGGTTTATTTCACGCTCAGCACATAACTTAGTTATGAATATAAATTTTATAATTTACAAAATTACGTTCCTCTTTAAGGCGCTTTGGAAGGGTGCGAGGGCCTATTCAATCTTCAACAATTGTTTTCGCGTAAAACAATTTTATTTGTGACTTAAAATAACATTTTCCCGCCATAATTTTCAACTGACTTACCCTTTTTATGACGACATTTTTGTGTTTACTATGTAGGTTTTTAGATAAAATTTTCATTTTAATGTTCCCGGTAATTTTTAATAATTTGATGTTAATTTTTAAAATTTTTGTTGTAATTGGGATGCTGTGATTGGAAATAAAATGTCTTTTTTGCTATAATCAATGTCAATGAATTATTAATAATTAAGGTTGTTTTTATTGACAAAAAACTCGGGAAAAAGTGAAGTGTCCGTAATGGGTGACGTCACGCGTGCTTGTTTTCTTGTGCCATGTACTATAGGAGTTATCAAATATGTATTAATTTAGATTGAAAGTGTACATTGATAATAATCGAATAATTATCAAAATATTTCGAGGATTTACTTACTTGACTTTCCTTTTTTTTAGATGTTTTTGCCTTGTCTTGTTGCAATTTGTAATTTTGGCAGGTGTCATACTTCTTAAAGAGCTTAAAATCGCAATTTTAAGTTGGCAACGCATTCTAAACATATTAACCTGTATCGTTTGTCATTATCCTGTATCCATAGCTATAAGTCATTTATGTAACTAGATTTTACTACCCTACCCTTTCCGGAACAACAATTAACTGGCAATGCCATAAAGCGACAAGGAGGTACAAAAAAAAGCTAGTTTTTGCAGAGCTCGGTCATCTAGTTTAACTGATTATTATTATTCGATTACCCTACTAACAGGTGAGTCTACGTCCCTACGGCAGAAATGTCACTAAAAATAAAACAAGTTGTCCGTCGATCACTCACACCTTTAAACTTATAAACGCAGTCAAGTGTTAAACTAATTTAAGCATAGTCACTTTACTTCGTTTAAGTGGCCATATCATATTCTATCCTATTTTTAACCGACTCCAAAAAAGGAGGAGGTTTTCAACTCGACTATGTTTTTTTATTTTGTCGTATGTTTGTTACGCGATTACTCGGCCTATCTATTTTAATGATTCCTATTTGGATATAGGTCATGATTTCGAGGTGGTACCATGTTAGTTTTATCATGATCTGACTAGTGGTTTTTGGGTTATCATACTAATATTATAAAGAGGAAAACTTTGTTTGGTTGTTTGGTTGTAATGAATAGGCTCAAAAACTACTAGACCGATTTTAAAAATTCTTTCACCATTCGAAAGCTACATTATACACGAGTGACATAGGCTTTATTTCATCCAAATCGGTATAGTAGAAGCCAAGTTACGCAGGCGAAGCTGCGTGAAACTGCTAGTATTTTATAAAAGATAAATTCGCACAGTGTCTTTAATGCAACCTGTTATCTTATATTGACTCGACTACAATAAGACCACTAGTGGTCGAGTGCTGTGCAATTTTCCCGGGTCGGAATCCATCACCTTACCTATTCCTGCCGTCATAATGACTGTTAAGTTCCAGTCTGCGTGGTAAGCCGACAGACTTGCACGATTGGTCTTACATCTCGGCCAGAAATAAGCAACGCATCTATAAAATCTATGGTGTCCATGGGCCACGGTTGCCTCTTAAACGTGTGTTTCTTCGCTGATCATTCACAGAAAAACTAAATGAAAAAAAAAGAAAATATAAAACCTGTTTTTGCATTTCTGCTACGTTTAAATTATGTTAAAAAAGTTATTTTTACAAAAGAGTCATGTATTTTATTAAAACGCTAACTTTTGTGTCAACTGTCGTCCCTTCGTTAATTATCGTAACGGTAATGGCATTATAATGAATTTTTAATTGTTTTTGCGACGTTCGAATGCTGGGGGTCGGACCCCGTCAACCTATCAACGTACTATAAAGTTTGAAATGAAAAACAATGGCGACATTAAAGCTTTACATTTTTAATGATTACTGTAGATCTTCCTGCTTCTAAATACTAAATAAATATCTTTGAACTTGACTTCTTAAGGTCCCGGGTTTGGTCCTCGGATCGGGACAAAAAATTAATGTGTGTTTTTAATTTTGTAATAAAAATAAGTTTGACCCGATCCCAGCAACGTTATTTTTCTTAATAAAAGTGTGTTATTTTTATTTTGATAAAAATAACATTGTCCTGGATTGGACATGTGCTCGGTTCGCGATAGGCGGGCCACTATATATCTAGGTATCTTCACGTCCATGTCCCCGACACAGTAGGCAAAGGCACAATCAGGTCACCCATAACTAGCCGTAAACATTAAGTCCCACAATGTGATAGGTAGCAAGCCTATCGCCAACCGGGCACTTATCCAATCCCGAGCAACATTTTTTGGAAAAACCAAATTTTCTTTTTGTTGCCTGACCCGGGAATCGAACATAGGACCGCATGTAGTCAAGCTAGAAAACAGAGGCGATCCCACATATTCACAGTGAATATACTATATTACTGTGATATGACAGTGGCAAGCAATAATTTTATGGTAGCAGAAATGGGCAAGGTGTATTAAACCAGAGAATACTCAAGTATCCAGTCGTCTTGTCTCTATAATTCTACTTCTTGTAGTGACAGATCTAGTGCCAACAATCGAAGTTTCGTCTCTTATAAGTTTGGTAGGCAAGTTGACAAGTTAGTTGAAACATGCAAGTAGTTCTACCGAAGTTTAACTTTGGACCAGAATATAAAGAAGGTTACAAACGTACAGTCAGATTGTTGAATCATTCTAAACGCAAATTAACCTTTAGTCATTAAAGACGGGACAGCAATGAAGGCTGGGATGAGTCAGGACTCAAACTATGGGTCTGATTAATTGTCCTACTCATAATAGTACAGAATCTGATCATTTCATTTGTCAGGTCATCTGTTACATCTTCGTTTCATCAACTTCGTTTCACCTGTTCTGTTTGTATGGGAACACTTTAAATGTTGTTTTTCCTAGTTTCTTGAAAGTTTTCCTATGTTCTAGTCTTTTAAACCTTTCCTGGACTTCCACAAATAATTGAAAACCAAAGTTAGCCACATCGGTCCAACTGTTCTCGAGTTTTAGCGAGACTAACGAACAGCAATGGTTTTTTAATTATAAGTAAGATTAGATAACAAAGGGCACACCAATTTCTTGATACATGTCATCCATAGACTTAATTTCTCAAATGACTAGCTTCAACCCGCTACTTCTTCCGCGTGGAATGATTAGCTAGGTGAGCCTATAGCCTTTCTCGAAAAATGGGCTATCTAACTCTAAAATATTTTTCAAATCGGGTCAGTTGGTCCTGCTAACCACAGGACAGCGCGTTCAAGGAAACAAACAAACAAACTCTTCAGCTTTATAATATTAGTATTTACATTACCGCTATGGAATTATGACCAGAGTCCAAATACATATCTGGCTTAACTAGGTGATGGAATCCTAAAACGAATCGATAGGTGCCAGTACTTTATCGATTCCTGACGATACTCTCTGCCTAACTTGCAGGGGTATCTGATTTAAAGATATGTATGTTTTTTTACATTAAAATTTATCTACTTTTTAGATTTCAATTTATTTGGTCACTTTATACAGCGTTTCTGTCTGTTATGTCTGTAATTTCTAAACTACAAAGCTTATGACTTGGAAATAACATGGAACATTTTGTAAAGAATTATTGACCAATTAACATTTTGAATTTACCCCTCTCTCATGGTAACCCCGTTAATAAGCGTGATAATATGTAACATGATTATCGCCTCTGTGGTTTAGCGCTACAGTTCTTGGACTTGTATGCATGAGGTCCCGGGTTCGAATCCCGGGTCGGGCAACAAAAAGAAAATTGGGTTT
>DVZK01001153.1:0-10016 GCA_018236665.1 Calephelis perditalis
TATTTCACAAGCCAGTCTTGAGTAATTTCCTGTAATAATCCACATTAATGTAATTGAACATACAAATAGTAAATAACATTAAATTTCAAAAAACTTCAATGTCGAATTCCACTGAACAACTAATATTTAGATTTTGTTGATTCACTTTAATATAAAAGTTGTAATCATGTATCTGTTGTCACTTACAGAATTAACGACTAAAATACAACACTTAGTGTTGATAGTGCAAAAGTACAAAAGCAGGATGTGAAAAGAATTGTGACGGATTATGTTCAGTGTTTCAATTTAGTAACATTATCTGATTGACTCTATCCCCGTTGTTAGTACCTGTTGTGAGGGAGATCTCCATTGCTCGCTGGCGATGACCAAGCACCTTGAACTGCGGCAGGGACACCTCACTTGACACGCCCACAGAGTTGGGCCCCTCGTTCCATTTGTATCGGATGTCCCGCATGGTGTATCCGACTGTGCGCAGCGGACACATCTATATGAAATAACCCCAGACCCATTGCAATGGGTTTTGGCACTCGAGCTATTAATCGATTGGGGCTAGAGCAGGAAGTCAAGAAATCTGTTCCGCGTGTCTAATCATGCGGTTCTCATGTTGTATTTTGTGTGTGTGCTAGTGTCGCGGTATCGATCATCTGCACACGGGCTGAGGGAGACGGGGTGGTGACGGAATATGGATGGATAATGCTTGGGTTGCCGGCTCAAAAATTTGATTACCTGTCGTTAGCGTTACAACTGTGGCACGTTGGCGATGCCCGAGAACTCGAAACTGTGGCAATTGCACTTCGTTGCTCATACCAACACTTGCTAGGCCATCCTTCCAATGATACCGAATATCTCTCATCGTGTACCCGACTCCGGAGACATGCCAAACACACAAAACGCTATCACTTACGCTGCGAGGCATCGCATACCCTTCACGCGGCTGTGGTCGGACGTATACGGCGAGAATCCGAGCTGAGTCGAGACAATCTAATGCTGTCTCTGATCTCATATCGGTTTATGTGGATGATAGAAAAATATAACACTACCGATCGATGTGATAAAAGCAAAAATATGTGCTGAAATAAACGTTACAATTACTAGTGCTATTGTACAAATATAATTAATAAAATTCACGAATGTGAAGCTAAACATGAAACATGCAGTGCGTACCGTATAAGTAGATAGAGTGAACTGACAACATACAAGCATAATAATATATTACATAAGTAGCGGGCGATGTGCTAGAGAGCGAAAGGTGCCAGAGCTCAAGTATTTGCTAAGTGCGCCGGAGTGCGTTGGAGTGCGACTTGGTGCGTGGAGTATGGTATGGGTCGGGGTAGTGCGATCCGCGTCTGCGGCACGTCCCTCGGTGGTTGTGCAGACTCCGCGGCCGCCTTCCCCGTCTCCTTCGGCCCGCTCAGCTATCGCAGCGTCGATGTCACAAAATCATTTCGTTCGCTTTATGCTTGTGAGGACAAGGCTTACTATTTTAAAAGTCTGCCTTCTGCGGGTGCTGTATGCGAGAAGGAGACATTCCAATTTATGAGAACACGAGGAAAATCACAGCACGTGTCGACGTTTAAGTTGAACGCTTGTGCTCACAGGATATCCCTGAGTAGCATCTGTGATACAAGAAAGTGGTCACAACACAATATTGGTAAGCCTAGTGATAAAATTGCATCGTGATAATAATTAAATCAATGATTGCTTTAGGTGAGCACACGTAGTTTTGTTCACAATAATTTACTTGTTATTTTTCTATCATCATTTTTAGATTCATGCCATATGCTGGTCTGGTGGATAGGGTAGCCCGTAGACTTGCACAATAAGCCTTCTACCCCTTACTTAGGACAGCGACGCGCCTGTAACATAAATGGTGGCTATTGGCCAGGCTTTTCTCTTACCACTAGTAGAGCCGTGTGCTTGTTTGTCTATGTAGATGATTTACGAATACTTATTAAAATCGGTTTTTGCAGTTTTACCTGAAATTATATTTATTAGAGTTCGAAGTGTACGAAACAAATATACCTTGTTTTGGAGCCACTGAATAACTTTTTTCATAACATAGAGAACATACATACATGTTGGTACTAAGAGAGTATAACTATAACTGTTTAAGTTGGACTGATGTCTTGAAGTCGAACTTATAACTTCAGCTACCTTCCAGACCTTATTACAGAGTTGGTACTTAAAGATTGCAACTTAGAACTTAAAATTACTCATTAGTCAGTACACTATACAGTCAATATCTTCACACTTGTATTTTCGGAGAGATAAGCAAAGGTATAACCAACATACAAACGATTACCTAAAGTTACAAGCGCCCGGTCTTAGAGACGTCAATTAAAATTTTATATGCCATTAATTCACAATTTCGTTTAGAAAATGTGGACTTCATGACTGACTAAAAAGTAATTGGTATCTCTGAGTGTGGCAACCTATCGCAAACTACACATTCATACAAGACTAGAACGCAAATACTTAACTTGAAGCCTACTTAACTGTAGTCGAATAAGATTCGGTAGAGTTTATAATTGGGGAAAAAAACATTTCGCACATTCGTTAATAATTTGCTTTTTTGGTTATGGATAATATGGAGAAATAATCCAATTATACCGACGTCGAGCTCATCATCAGACGCCCTGCTGTTAGCATTATTTGATAACATTGGATTACTCATCAGTTTTAATCAACAAAATTAACAGTTAATAATAGTACCGGATCTTGAA
This sequence comes from Calephelis perditalis, assembly GCA_018236665.1. Taxonomy (NCBI): domain Eukaryota; kingdom Metazoa; phylum Arthropoda; class Insecta; order Lepidoptera; family Riodinidae; genus Calephelis; species Calephelis perditalis. The sequence continues at coordinate 2,724 of DVZK01001153.1, forward strand.
AAAATATTTGTTGAATCAATTATTAATTAAAAAAAGTGAATGAGCTTCAAACATATATCCCCGAAGAGCTAGGCAGAGGTAAAACCAGGACACCCACCAATAGCCGAATTAACTTAATCCCGCAATGTAACTGGTGCCAAATCCAACCCTGGTTTCTCTCCTCTGGTTTTCTAACCCTAAGCAACTAGTTTTTTATTAGAAAATTATTAAGTAAATAAATTGTTATTATGAAATTAAATAACTTTATGGTTATTTTATTTGTTGGTTTTGAATATTGCCTGCGGTTTCGCCCACGTTTATAATTTTCTAGCGGCCCGCCCGCTATAATTTACTAGTTTATATACATATAAACTTCTTCATTTAGCTTCCGCTTCAATCACTTCATCAATTAAAAAAACCGCATCAAAATCCGTTCCGTAGTTTTAATGATTTAAGCATACTAAAGGACATAGGGACAGAGGAAGCGACTTTGTTTTATACTATGTAGTGAATGTAGTGATATAACTGTCTCACAAAAACTTGTTTAGATATTGAGACAAAAGTAACCAACGCCCAGCAATATGTCCCTTCACAGTATCTCCAGAGTAATATAAAAAAGACAAACAAACACACTTGCACTTATTACATTTTTAATGATTGCTGGAGAATGAATTCTACGTGAAGGATTATTTTAATAAATGGAAATTTTTTATTCGTGGAATATATTATGTATTAAGAAGTTGTTACAAAAAATTAAGCATACCATCATATTCTACCGCATAGCAGTGGTGTGCAAATATTTTGTTAATATTTAAACTAATAAATTATTTATATTGTATATAAAATATTTTAATGTTTAAGCAGAGTACATATTTAATTTTATTACAAGCTTATTAGTATATATTTCCAACGCGGCAGTTTCCAACCGTAGCCAGAGTAAGAAAAACGACAGAACAGACTTTCTGACAACCAGGCCCATACCCTATCCGCCACTTACCACCGTTTCCAAATCTCATCATTCAGATGACTTCACGTTTAAGAGTATAGAAAAAACTATTTCACTCTAAAATTTATGATACAGTTGTGACGCATACATAAAACATGTAGTTTAAGTATCTTCACGACCATATCCCCGAAGAATTAGGCGGAGGCACAATCAGAGCACCCACGACGACGACGACGACGTGTGATAGGTGGCAAGCTTATCGCCAACCGGGCATATATCCAATCCCGAGCAAAGTTTTTTTGTTATAAAATTGGAAAACCCATTTTTTTTTTTTTTTTATCCTACCCGGGAATCGAGCCCGGGACCTCCTCTAGTCTTGTCCAACAACTAGACCGCTATACCAAAAGACATAAGTAGGATATTAAGCAAAGGTGTAGTATACGTAAAGATAAATAACCTTTGGGTTTTTCAAACTTTCAGGTGTTTATTTTAAAACTAGAAATCGTACTACTACAAGGCCTTTTAACCGTGTGAAGAACTTAAATATTGTTTTGCGAAAATGTTCTCTACAATAGAGATTTTCTCACAATCTGAATATCTAATGAATATTCTAACAATTTCTTAGTAACACTTGAATTTTTTTAATTCTTTGAACTTCGGAATCTAAATATCGGGAAATCCTATTAATATTATAAATGCGAAAGTGTGTCTGTTTGTTTATTACTCCTTCACGCAAGAACTGCTAAACTGATTTTAATGAAATTTGGCACACACGTCGAGGGTAACTTAGAATAACACATAGGATAGTTTTTATGTCGAAAAAATATTCCCGTGGGACCACGCGGGCGACGCCGTGGGCAACAGCTAATTACAAATAATTATCTAATAAAAAAGGCGTTGACTTTTAATTGTCTAATAACAAAAATGTTACCCGGGATAGGACGAGTTTTCGGTTGATGATATGTTTGCCATCGTCTTCGGCTAGTCGTAGGTGCCCTGGACATACCTCTGCCTTCCTGTTCAGGGATACAGGCATGAGGAAACTTACGTTATTAATAGACTTTTATAAAATAATGCCTCACCATACGTCAAAATAATCAGATCTTGTGTTACTTGGTAAATTTTCTTTGACGGTTATATCTAAGAATGGCTAATAAAATTATTTTAAAACATCTAATTAACCCAAAAACCTTATCTGGTGGTAATAAATTAAAAATCAATTAGTTACATTTGGCGGTTATTAATCTTGCGAGTTCATGGGCTTAGTTATCTCTTGATTAACATTATGGTTTTTAAGATATGGACGAAATTAGTTTAATTATTTAAAACTATAAACCAATACTTCAAATAATAGTCTAATATGGGTGTGTTTAAACAAAAATATCTTCACGCTCATATGGCCGAAGAGGTAGGCAGAGGCACAGCTATTACCCCCACGAATAACCGAAGATGCCAAGCCCCACAATGTGATAGGTAGTATCGCCAACCGGCACCTATCTAATCCCAGACCACATTTTTTTGATGGAAAATTGGAAAAACCAAATACTATTTTTGTTGCCTGACCCGGGAATTGAACCCGGGACCACAGGCAGTCAAGTCCAACACTTGGACCGCTAGACCACAGAGGCGATAGTTATTAAACTTTTTATTGATAGGTACTAAATTTCACAGCTGTTAACTTTTTATAACTGTCGCTATTTTTAACATAAACTAAAAATAGTAACAATACGTAACGTTGTGAGTATTTTGTCACGTAGCTCTTTCGTCACAAAGACAAACACAGTCACAGACCATTGGATACCGATTATTTGGATTCCACTATAGTTCTTGCAGTTTTTTTTATAAAGAGAAGGCTAAAAAACTAAGTGACTCATGTAATGGTAAATGATCATCACCCACGAACTGCAATGCAAGAACTTCTGACAGTTTTTTGTATGGTACTAGCTGTCCATGGCGAACTTCGTTCCACCCGTTCAGTTTGTATAGGGAAAAATAAATAACGGGTTTTCCCATTTTCCCTGCAATTTTCCTAGTTTTTCTCTTCATAGGAAGGAAAGTTATGTGCTTACCAACACATTTAGCAATTCATTTTTATATTATAGACTAGCTGAACCAGCAAACTTCGTATCGCTTGACATTATTAATGCTTCGACAGTAGCGCAGTCTGTCGGATCTGATGTGAAACATTCCTAAATCAACAACTGCTAATTATTAAAAAATAATTTAAAAAACATTTTCCAGGAGACCAAGTTGTGAATCTAAACCATTCTCGAATTCTCTTGAACACGCAAAAAAAGTTTTATCAACATCGGTCTAGTCGTCTAGAAGGAGTTAAGTGACAAACACACGAACACAAGAATTATATATATAAAGATAACCACAGCACTCTTCTGTAGTAAAAGATAAACGTGGCCTATTCTCCCAGTTGTGTTGCTAAACTTTTAGAAATGATTGAGTTTTTTTCTTGGCAGGAAGCTTATATTTACATAATATATAATATACAACGACGAAGAGAATTACTTTTTAACCGACTTTTTGTTATGCAGTTACTCGGCCAATGATCAATCGATTTTGATGTTTTTTTTTAAGAAATCTAGTTCATGATTTCGATGTAGTTCCCAATTAATTTGATCATGATCTGATCAGTGGTTTTGGAGTTATACTTAGTTAATTAAAAAAAATCAAACTACTAGCAGAATGTTGACAAAACAAGTAGTATGTGTTACCATTTCGGAACCATCTTTCGAAAAAAAATTATCAAATTGCGACGTACTTAGTACACATTGAAATAGTTGGAGTCGGTATTTGTAGTTTTACTGCGCTTAGCTGTTTAGCTTGTATATACATACCTAGTAAAAGACACAGTGCAAATGTACATTTACGTTCTTGTATTAGTAATCACAAATGGAGATTCACCCAGTGCCGAGTAGGTACTTGTAGCGTACAGTAGTAATAGACACTCGTTAAAGTAAACATCGCTATCTGTAAATGCGATTACCATAATGACATATTACACTCAATCTAATCTTAAATATGTTAGGTACCTATATGTTATCTAATTAATCCACTAAAACAAACATTAGCATTATTTATTAGGTTTGATAAAAAAATAATTGTGATTTTTTTAATCTTTGATACATTATTGATAATAACTTAGATTTGCAACATTCAGATTGGAAACGCCCTTATGTCTCCTTTGGTGTCTAAAGGCAACGAGTTTTTCTTACAACCGAGAAAATAAAAATAATATTTCAGAGTTTATATAGTAAGAAAGTATGTAATGCTGTAAGTGCCTTCCTAAAGTCAGGTTAAGATAATAAGTTTATGAAACCCTTCAAATCGTAACACAACAATGGCGAGCACTACCATAACATTAACAAAATAAGATATTATGGTACCATACCGTACCAACCAAACTAGGCATATCAACGCTGGATCCAACCAAAAATTTTAAAAACTAAAGAACCCAAAATAACAAGAACTTTTACTCGGTTTTCCTTGATTCTTCTGTATGGCTCGATTCTTGAATCTCGATTTTATGAAAAATGGAATCGGATATTTTATAATATTATTTTAGGTAGGTACTACACAGTGTTATTAACATTTGGAAAAAAAATGAGTTATAAAATAATTTACTTATTACCTATTTATTTATCATTAATTAAGAATTTATTAAAGAATACCTAAAATGACACATCCGATTCTAATTTCCAATTCGTACGAAATCAATTCAAGAGATTCAAGAGTAACCCTACAGAAGGCTCAAGGAAAACCGAGTAAAACGATATCATCTTGTTGAATAGCATTACGTCACAACGCATGAGTCACGGGTGACAACAAAATTGACCTGTTGCCGGATCGGATCTTTTTTGCCGTGATATGGATTACTCATCATTGACTCAGTTCTCGAGTTATCAATGAAATCGTTATGTAATCAGGTTCCTTCGTCGTCAAGATATGTAATATGACGGCGAATTCCTTAAAAATGACTACTCATGGCCAATTTAAGTGTTTCTGCACCTATAAAAAAACTACCAAATTTTTGTACTTATTGGCTTAATTTATATATTTTTATACATATTGGTATATTTATACAGAATTTGTTTTGTTAAATGATGTCGTAAAGTGTAAAGTTTTCTAAATGCTAAAGTTGTCTAGTTTACATTAATTTGTAATAAGGCCGCCTTTGTGTACTACAGCCGGACCATTTGAAGCAAAACTTTTTTATTTGTATAATTATTAATTAAATATTTGCACACCACAACGTAGATGGTACTTGGTATTATGTATGATTAAATACATATATATTTATAACCACTTCTTAACTAACAAAACATGGCATAAGATTATGAGGACATGTCGTGTTTTTTTATTATTGGTTTTTTATCATTAACACAGATAACCAATTTTTGAACTATTTCGTAAATTATTTTGATGAACTGTATAGTACAAATGTATAGTATTAATCGACATAAAACAGAAACTTAGAAATTTCAATTTTTATTGTTGCCCCGGATTGGATATGTGCCCGGTTAGCGATAGGCTTGCCACCTATCACATTATGGGACTTGGTGTCTTCGGCCGGTAGTGGTTGCCCAGGTTGCGCCTCTGCCTACATCTTCGTGGATATGTGCGTGAAGATACTTTATTTTAAATGTTGGAAAAAATATTTAAAACCAAGCGATAGTATATTTTAAGGATTATCAAGAAACATAATAAATGAAGCTCTTTTATCACCTCTATATAAATGTTTTTGGTGGGCGCATTATTATTCAAATCGTTTTGAAGCAATATAAACATTTTAAAGATGCCGATAACCGGTCCAATTGTAATATTGTCAGCCATAATGTCATGCTTCGTAAGAGGCTCCAGCTTTAGTCAAACCACCAGACAAAAACTTGTGCTATTAAAACATCTAGCTTGTTTGATTATTGGAACACTTTAATTTTGCACTATTTCTATTTTTGATATTTTTTATGGGAGATAACAATTTTGTCGTAAACTTGAATATATGACATATACTTTATGCTAACAACTCCCTTCCAATTGAGCCGTAGTAGGATCAATTTCAAACGTTCTCATTTATAATGCCTTTATTGTTATTGTAGTGTACGTGGACACACGCCTAAACAATTCTAATACTTTATCCATGTGTTAGATTTTTATAAAGTAAAAATTTTCATACCAATTTTTGAAATTGTACATTACGGGAATAGTAAAATTACGTAAACACTTGACGTCTATCTATACGTAATTTAACTATTCCCAAATGTTACCATGCATCGCAGCCATTATTGAAGAACATAGGCCAACTTCATGTCTACCAAGCAGTTCACAATAAGCAAGCATCATTGAACTGACAATAGGTTTCTGTAAAGTCTGGTCGAATCATTACCACTTATTTTTCATTTTATTTTTTAATTAGGTTTAAAAGGAGGGATAATTGGTAGACTTAAAAGGTTAAGGCTAGGGTTAGCATTCCCTCTTACGTTAAAAAAGCACCATTACAATCTTAAGTGGCTTTTATTTGTTGTCACTTGTGTATTTGCTTACCTTCCAACCCCACAAATTTCGCACGTGTTGGTTCGGATCTCATATATGTACATTAGACCATCACCTTCCTGCCAGCTCCCTCATAGTCGCCGAGCAAAATGGTCATCACCAACAAGAGTACTAGAGGTATTACCTATTCCTGCCTCCGTTATGATAATGTCATGTTCCGGTCTGGAGGGCAGGGTAACCGGTAAATTTGTACCACATTTGCCCAGGAAAGCTATGCACCTACAACATATTATGGTGTCTTTAGGTCATGGTTGTCTCTTATCAACTAGAGAGATGCGTGCTTGGTGACTGTCTTTTCATATAATAAAAAAATAATTGTCTTATTCTGTTTACGGAGAAGGTAAAATTACACTAGAAATGTGTGAATTATGAAATTGAAATAGACATTCAGCGTATTTTGGTTCTTTGTTTATGCAATCATGTTTTTTTGCACGTTCACTAAAATGACGCGTGGAACGAATATTTCGGTTGATTGTCCCAAATTAAAACGATATGAGATGACGCGGAACCACAGGCCGCGTGTTCGTGACATCAAACATAAACGTCAGACTGCGTCATCAGGGTTGGCAAAATGTTAAAATTATGTTAATAGAAAATTGTACCATATTTACGTTTCATTTATTTTTTTGTTTCGATTCGATTGCTGATTTATGTATTGGGGTTGACCGTCTTTTTTGGGTAGTACTATTTACGTTTAATTTTGAACTGAAACTTCTTTAGAATCATGATTTCAAACCGGATGCAACGGAAAAAACGACAGGTAAGAGACACAAATACAAAAATGTGTAGGATTATATATATTCATC
>DVZK01001154.1:0-10015 GCA_018236665.1 Calephelis perditalis
CGAAACCGGCGTGCTTTATGAAAAGGGTAATGAATATAGAGGAAGCCAAAAAGTACTGCAAAGATCGTGAGATTTAACACTCTCCGCATACCCCGTAAGTGTATAGCCGTGCTTTACATTACGAGCGTTACTTCAATAAAAAAATCCACCCTCAAAAAGAGTTGGCATCAACCTCTTACGAAAAAGAAACCAACGGCATGGGGTCAAGTTTGTAGTAGAGCCTTCGTCCTACTTCGAAAATTATGCAGAACCTGTAGCCGAATTTCGGGTCTACTTACTGGGCTAATAAGGTCTTTGTTGCATTGTTTCCGGGGAGCCCAGGTATCTAAAGGTCTGGGTTGATAGCTGAATTCATGAAAATGATAAAAATAAGGGCGTCATTTTTCAGCTTTGCCCCGCTTAAAAAAGTTGAAGATCTAGGGCTGGAAGCACACTCTCAGTAGAGCCTTCCAGAATGTAAGATATTTAATTATCTAATTTATTAATTTGTAGAATTATTCTATGACTATTATCTATTGTTCTTTTGCATGATCACACATTATTTCAACCGAAATATTCTCATTTACAGTTGGTAAAATTGCTAATTAAAGGCAGACTAAAAAGTTTTATAGCATCAAGGATTATAAATATATATGTATATGGGGCATAGGCTACTTTTTATTTCGTTTAACTATGAGAAAACTAGGAAATAACATTTTAATTTTTCCTATACAAACAGAACGGGTGGAAGAAAGTTCGCCGAAGCAGCTAGTATTTTAATGTATAATTACTGTATACGTTTTATGTAGTTCCACAGCCGGGATGAGCTGCCGTTTTTATTTACAAAATTGTTATTGACCATATTTATTTATAACGTATCTTGACCATGTACTCGTACTATTTAAACTATGCGCTTCGTCTATATTCGTCAATCTTCGGAAATCAAAATGTATTTTAAAGATATCTATATATATATAGTTGGTTTACACATAATTAATGATTTCGCTTAAATTTAGATTAGGTCAGCAAATTTAAAAACAAAAGTATAAAGTGTAAAAAGAGTAATAAGTATAAAGCCGAAGCGCATAATTTAAATAGTAGTACTGTAAGAATCGTAACACTTTGTAGTCGTTATTCTCTGCCTACTCCGCTAGGAACTTGATTTAAAGACATGTCTGTATGTGTATTTTTTAATATTTAAATGGTAAAAACGGCAAACAAACTCTATCTTGACAGTAAGAGACCATAAAGCTACTGAAGGTTACACTCCTAAAAAACCTGATGTCATGTCCAAATGTTACTAACTCTATCTAATGTGCCGGTCTCTCTATCGTTTTGACTTTATTAATCACTAGCTGTCCCGGAGAACTTCGTTTCACCCGTTCAGTATGAGAAATAACAAAGTATTATTTTTCCCATCTTCCCTGCAACTTTCCCGGTTTTTCTTTTCGTAAGAACCTTCTCCTGATCATAAGTAATACAATAATAAAAAAGTTAGCTAAATCGGTCCAGTCGTTCGGAAGTTATGCGCTTACTAACACATTTAGCGATTCATTTTTATATTATAGATTATTGACATCAATAGACTTTCAAAAAGAGAGACTGATACGTTAAAGAGAGTCAGCAATATTTGGAAATGACGCAGTTCTTTGTAAGAAGTATACCTAACCTCTTAATAGTAATGTACGTTTGCTTTATATAGGTATGAGACATTGGTAGTCTTTAGACACTATAAATGTTATAGGTGTGTTACTGTGTTTGGCAGTATTATTAAGTCTTTTTGCAATTAAATTAAAATAATAAACAAAATTAAACCAAATCCATTTATTATGAAGCTAAAGTTGTGGCTCTTAATGTAACAAACGCTTTAAGCAGAGTTCGTATCTTCAGGTGGTATCCTTACATCCGGTTTTCAGGTTTAGTTAAGGGTCTCAGGGGGAATGACAACGGGCTCTGGGACGATGGGAGCGGGTTCAGGTACCACAATCACGGGCTCAGGTACGAGCTCAGGCAAAGGAACGGGAACAACGATGACGGGCTCTGGGACGACAGCGGGCTCTGGAACGGGGTTTGGGACTACAATGACGGGCTCTGGGACGATAGCGGGTCCTGGGCTTGGGACTGGACGAACGATGACGGGCTCAGGAACAATAGCGGGAGACTCTTCTACGACAACTGGGTTTCCACCGATAGCGGGGTTAGATTGTACGTTGACAATGATCTGGACGAGAGGAGAGCTGGGAACTTGAGCGGGTTCAGGGACGATAGCGCCATCAACAATAGCAGGTCCAACGCTGATTGGTGATTCGTCGACAATAACGGGTCCAACGCTGATTGGTGATTCGTCAACAATGGCGGGTCCAACGCTGATTGGTGATTCGTCAACAATGGCGGGTCCAACGCTGATTGGAGATTCGTCGACAATGGCGGGGCCTACTTCGATCTCTGATTCAGGTTTTGATCCGGCGATGATAGATGCCAATTGTTGCTCTAAGAGAGCGGCGGTGGCGGGGTCGGTGTTGGGGCTCTGGATAGCAGCGATGATAGCCTCTAATTCGGCAGCAGTAGAATCAACTGGCTTGATGATGTATCGTGAAGCCGAAGCCACGGCCACGAGGGCAAAGAAAGCAATGAAGAATTTCATTTTTAAACTGTAAAATAAATTGTATTTATAAGCAACAAATCGTATACATAGTTTTCCAAGAGTTATTCCGAGTCTTCTGTTTAGAGTAAACCATCTGCTTTGTTGCCAGGCAACACGTCAGAAGCGAGTAAATTTCAATGGGACATGGCCAAAACACCTGAGTGGTTACCATAAGCTTTTAAAACAGTATTCTTTCAATAATACTAATTGTTATCGGAGAAAGATAACCTTATAACGTATACCATAAAGTTGCTTAAAAAATGGAAATAATACTGCCATAAGCGTTCACGGCTATGGCAGTGACCCTGATCGTCGAGTTCTGTGGAACATCTTTCCGGGTTGAAATTTACCGCCTTACTTATTCCTGCCGCCAGAATGACTGTGTCATTCCTTTCTGGAGGGTTGTGTAGCCAGTAGACTTGCACAATAGGCCTAACATTACGGCCATAAGACTGCGACCCACCTTTAACATCGATGTTGTCTATAGGCCAAACTTATCTCTTACCATTAGGAGAGCCGTGTGCATATTTGCTATCTTATCACATAAAAACGAACATGCATTTAGACACTAACTGTGACTAGTAAATATCTAACCCTTGCATAATAATTTGTAAAGAGGTTGTTTATTGTCCATAATTTTGTATCTGCATTTCAATAATTTAAAACATTTTAATTATTTTAAATTTGAATCATTTCAATACATTTATAATAAAATAGAATATAACTTATTTGCATTAAGAATGTGTTAATACAAACATACACCCTGATTCCTACATAATTGTAAACTGTATTGTAAATTCTCTGTACAAATATCAAATTGCGTACACTACAATCCGTCTCACTAAAAAAATTTAAATGCTCGTTGGAGAAGTTTTACTAAACAGTATTTTAAATTTAATTCCCAACCATTTATTTATAAAGTGAAAATATGAAAAACAAATGCAAATATGAAAAACATATAAATGAAATTAAAATATCCGTCGCTAAATTTTATTTTTTTTCTCTAGTCCTCTCAAGACTAGAAAATAACAAGTTCAAGTACATATACCAAAAACCTTTTTTTATTTTTTGTCTGTTTGTATTTGTGTTTATTTATGCTGCTTGAAACTTGTTTTGGAATTTCACAAATACCAGAAATTAGTAAATATATTGTCCTTGCTAACACTTAAATTAAGTTAACTAATTTTAAATAACCATAATGAAACATAGAGGATTATATTTTTTTTATAAGATATATGTTATAATAGGTGAATCTGAATAATTAATTAATGTGTAGGTAAATATGAAAAGGACAAATGAATAATGATTTTTAAAGAATACTCACAATTTACCTTCGTATTTGATCAGTGATACATCTCTTGAAAATTTTCGGTAATTTATACTCGAATATTATCAAAGCTGTAAAATAATCATACCTACCAATTTAAGCCGCGTATCTTTTTTTCTTTATTGAGCCATGATAAAAATATATTATGATAAAAATATATTTCAAAATTGCTGACGTCATAGCCTATTATTAAATGATTTCCATTACATAGGTATGTTACCTTACCACATGCTTATGGCACTGAAGGTCGCTATGGAAATCATCTAAAGTAATTCATGGTAAAGAATCTGGTTTAATCTCTTTGAAGAATTCAATAAAATCAAGGTAAAATTATTCTTCTTCATCACTTATCATTCATCAAACTAGGTCAGCGTCATATACCATATATCCTATACCATAACGTCAGTGTTCGCCTTTGTCGTGATCCATGATACACACGTGGTCATACCCCAGTCAAACGTACTATAGAAACGCAAAAAACAGCCAATGTTTTCCGACTTGTTGTTTGTTGTTAAGTATTATTTTTTTTTTGTTTTAAAAGATTTTTTATTTAATTAACAACATATAATTATGTTTGTAAATTAATATAATTAATTAAAAATGCTTTAAATTTATGAAGCTACATCTATAAAAAATAACTATATTTATATGTCTTGTCTCAACAGAATGAGTTGTGTGGTAAAAGTTATTAAAAAATTTCAGAATATTTAGAAGACAGAAATGCTTGGGGTTAATTGCTCCTCATACCAATCTCTACTAATTATACAAAATATTTTTGTAAATGAGATTTATAAGAAAAAGGACAAGTCCACCGAGTTTCCTTTGCAGGATCTTCTCAGTGAGTGACCTAGTGTTGCCGATCGATAGTCGACCATCGATAGTCTATCGACATTCTATCGATAGTTGACCTCATATCAATAGTATCGACAGCCTATCGATAGTGTCGATAATATCGATAGTATCGATACTATTGATAGTATTTCTTACTAGCGATAGTATTGCCAGGTTTTGAGCTATCGGTAGTATCGATACTATCGAAAGTATCGATATTATCGACAGGACCGTCTCATTCAGATGAAAACCATCGTTAGTAAAACTATCGATAGTTCGGCAACACTAGAGTGACCGCTTTCCGAGCCGGTGTCAGTTTTTAGATTTTTATAGACGCCACAAGAATCTCTATTAGATCCAAGTAAAATAAGTAGGTATACTCTATCTAAACAATGTTTTGTTTTTATAGAAACGATTTACCGAAGCCTAAAACCTTACCAAATTTATTAGTTTCTAGACGTAACGATAACAATTTCTACAAATAAACGTAAATTTTAAACTACCTACTTAAAATGCACGGAAAAACACGGTTACATAATATTAAAAATTATTGCTTAAGTTAATAAAAAGGACAAGAATATGATCATTTTTGCTAAAAATAGAAACTGTGTAAACAAAACTCCAATATACAAAGGACGTGTCCTCCAATTTTTTAACAGACTGGAAATAAAGGATTAAGTATCTTCTTTGGTCTTCTTCACTATAATATGTAAAAAAACACTATCGTGAAAAAGTGTGAAAAAACACAATTCAATTGTCATGGTAAATACTTTAATAACAGATGTCGGAAACAGTAATTTTATTATAAAACATCGTAACAAGCATATTTTTTAAGATATTTTTTTCTTCATCAGCCTATTTTTTTCGGAACATATCTGTATAAAATTAATTTTACACTTTTTGGTTCAGCTTTAATCAGTAGTATATTTTTAGTTTAAAAAAACACTATGTAGATATATAACTGAACTAGTGACGAACGTTGACTATTAATTCTATTGCATCCAGCAAAAATGGCGAGCACTGGCCATCCATCGTCGATTCGAAGAAATAGTAGGTACTGCACTAAATTTATCCCCGTATTCTCCTTTGCAGAATAAACCATTTATAATAAAAATGATCTCACTGTCAAAAATATGTCCAAATGGCAAGCAATATACAGTAGTTGCTCCTTTTACTTATTGTTTTTTGAAAGAATTAAAAATGGTGTCAGTGCGTCGTTTCATTTTCAAATTTCATTAGGTATGCATGGGTCCTTATTATATCGTTTGTTATTTACATGTTTTTTTGCAAAGAATTAATAATTATCTGAGTGTGTCGTACAGTTTGTTTGTTTTTTATTTTACCAATTTGGTAACTGAAATATGTTTTTGTTATGCCGTCTTCTTTTTCTAATTCATACGCCTTATTGGCACGTTGATTTTTTTCAACTTATGCGTTTTGCATTAAACCTGGAACTGGTGTACCGTTGAGTTTGTTTTGGTTCGGTTTTTTTGTGCATAGGCCGGCTGGCGATAGGCTTACGACCTATCACATTGTAGGCCTCAGTTTCTTCGGCTAGTCGTGAGTGTCCTGTTTGTACCTCTGCTTATCTCTTCAATTATAGATATTTTTTTATTGCCTAATGGTAACCAAAGGATAAATAAAATTGCTGTATGGTGTATCATTTCAGACGGTTTGTATGACAGAAGGCACATTAAATCGTTCAATTTGCATAAAAAAATCTTTGAACCCTGAAACAATTTTTAAACAATAGCCAAAACACCGGCGCCATCAACAATAAAATTTACAAGCTGATAATTGTAGTAATAAACTTGATAATACCATTAATAAATATATTGAAGCCAGTCAAGATATCTATAAACATAAACTTCTTCAAAATAGGTATAACTCGTTAAGATGAGTTGGCAAACTGGCGAATGGATCACCTAATGGTTAGAAGGTAGTTACTATTTGGTCAGCGTCATCCGTAACCTAATAGAATTTACTGACTCGTTGTCGTTTTGTAAAAGACATCTTTTAATTAATAGTCTTGGATAATCTTCGAGGAAAACGAAGCCAGGGATTTCATTCCATTGTTTCGAAGTAAGGAAATATAATAAGTCTGTGCGCCTACTCGGCAGGTTTTAGAGACCCATATTTTCCAAGATGTATCATCAGTGTACACGTAACAAGTAAACACGTAAAGTCATAGAAATAATGACTTTTGACTTTTTTTGAAACGGTCGCCTCTGTGGTCTTTTAGTCCGGTGTGGGAGGTAGACAGAGGTACAACCAGGGCACCCACGACTAGCCGAAGACACTAAGTCTCACAATGTGACAGGTGGCCCGCCTATCCATGACTGTGACCTGGGTGATCTCATTCGCCATTTTGTGGCTAAAGATTCTCAGTACATTCTTTCAATTAATGCAGGTAATATGGCGGTAAAGATTGGATGATAGTGAATATGGTAGGTGCTAAATATGTATAGTGCTAAAATTAAAATATCCTGGCACTACAGAAAATCTGTGGTCGTTACGCTCCCTGATTGCATTCGCATAAGAGAGAGAAATAAAAACAGCTTTGACGTAATAACCTTAAAATTAAAAAAAACAAAGAACCCCAACAAAACTTGAATGTAATTTCGCTAAGAATCACCTTGATTACGACAGCTTTCAAACAAAAATATCCATCGAAATCGGTCCAACCGTTCAAAAGTTATTATCACAGACATACGTTTACCGTCAGGGGTTAGTAACGCAGCACAATTATTTAGGAGCTACGACTTTACAGGCACATACACAAACAAACTCACAACATCTCAACAATCTCTCTTCTATTCTAAGAAAAACTGCAAAGATTACGAAACACACCCAATACCGTAACTTTAAAACTATCCGTCAGCCATTTCACATTATATTCATCAGGTCCTTGTCATAAAGTCATTGTCATCAGAAAATACGAATAGATCTAGTTAAGGTGATTCGAATCAGTCCAACTCTACAGTTATTCTCCCTCTATAGTTAGTTCTACAGCTAAAGTTCTATCAACCAGTAGGCAATCCAGGCTTACATCTCCTATCTTCGAGCTCCATCATCAGACCAGCTCGGTTGTATCAACATTCGTTAGTGTTTTAACTGTAAGGTTAAAAGAAATATAAACACCCATAATGTGTCTTATATCAATTCTACTGCTTGTAAAGACCTGATGACCTTTAACTCCTAAACAGAGCTCCATAAATGATGGCTAAGAACCATCTTAATCGCATCTATTTCCAATCCAGTTGCAGTTCATCTAAAACAAAATGTCAATTTTGCTTTAGATGAACTGCAAAGATTACGGAACAGAATAACGTCAAATTTAAACTTTGATCCAATAACCACCTTCCAGTTTTATGATCAGGTCCTTGCCATCAAGGCCTCGTCATCAGAAAATACAAACAGATCTAGCTAAGGTGAATCACTTGATTCCGAACTCGATACTAGAAGCTGCATTTCATGGTTACGTCTCTTATCTTCGAGCTCCATCATCAGTCCAGCTCCGTTGTAAGAGTACTCGCTAGTGTTAGGTCTGTCAGGTCTTACATATGCTTAAAAGTGAAATAAATACCCATAGTGAAAAGCTGCAAATGAGCTGATAACCTTAAATTCTTGAATAGTTAGCCACAAACTATAGCTGAAAACTACGTCGCAATCGTCGGCTTTCAAATTAAAAAAAACGCATCGAAATTCGTCCAATCGCTAAAACGCTACGATGCCACACACACAAAGAGATAAGACACGTCAAACTTATAACACCCCTCGAATAGCGCCTGGGGTTAAAAGTCATTTCTTCGTTGTCCAGGATTGGATATGTTCCTGTCACATCGTGGGACAGTGTCTTGCCCTGGTTGAGCCTCGGCCTACCTCTTCGAGGATATGGGCGTGAATATTCTTTTTAAGGCCTTATAAATACAGTAGTATATCTACCTACCAGCAAAATATTGATATCTTAACGCCAGAAACATGTCTCACTGAGCCTTTTTAATATTCAAGTAGGTTATATCTGAATTCTGGATAACGTAATAGGTACTTCCGGATATGAATAGTGGAACGTCTCCTGTCTATTCAAACTTAGATCAGCGATAACCTCACTTACCTACACGCGTCATTTGAATAAGATAACATCATTTTTCACACAAAGAATTAGTGTAATAAACATGGTTCGAATTGGGACTAGAGTATTATACCTACAAATTGTTTCTATACCTAATATTTTATCGCTTCTGTGGTATGTAAGGGTCCGGTGTTGGAGTTGACTACATGAGTTCCCGTGTTTTTGGTTCGTGTTTTTTTTTATTTTCTAATATCACGTGTGTGGTCTAGCAGTCCGGCGTTGCACTTGACTTCATGAGATCCCTTTTTTATGTTATAGGAAGGCGAACAAGCAGACCGATTTCCTGATGGTAAAAATTGACGCCGCCTAGAGACACCAAGGATGGTAATGGTGCGTTGCCAACCTGAGGTCGGGATGTTGTTCGATTCCGGGGTCATACAATATCAAGAAAGTGTCTTTTTCAAATTTTGTATTAAAACTTACTGCGACTTAGTGTCTATGCTTCGAGGATATGAGCGTAAAGATACTTTTTCATTGTGATAAAAACCTGACCAGCTACCACGTTGTGACAAAGTGTCTATGGCTAGTCATGGATGCCCCGTTTGTACCTCTGCCTACCTCTTCGATGATACTGACGTGAAAATACTTTTTTTAGATAGGTACTTAATTTCCAAATAAAAACAATTTTGCCCGGGATAAGTGCCCATTTGGCGTTAGATACCGAACCAATCTTCGGCTAATGGTGGGTGCAATGGTTGTATCTACATAATTACCTCTCGAGAGACTTACTTCTAAAGTTCTACTGTTATTTTGGTTAAACCAGCATTAAAGCAACCTTTTGACAACACTTGCGCCTTGTACAAGTTTTGCTCGAAGAAATATCATTCCAAGATAACCCTCATATTGGTGGTAATTCTGCTGTTCACAAACTAAACTTATTTTAGATGCATGCTATCCTTCTCAAATGAAACAAAAACAAAAGAGACGGAACGTCTTAGATACGTCAGATTAGTCCGAACATGTCAAATCGCGATGTTTTTAATCGACGTTTTCCGAGTAACAGTTTAAACATCTGTAGAAATCATGTGTACGGTCTAATTTGACAGCGCTAAAAGTGTTTTGTCTCTTTCTGTTTCTTTCGTTGAAAGAAGACAGCGATAAC
>DVZK01001155.1:0-10015 GCA_018236665.1 Calephelis perditalis
TATCTTCACGCCCATATCCCCGAAAAGGTAGGCAGAGGCACAACCAGAGCACCCACGACTAGCCGAAGACACTAAGTTCTACAATGTGATAGTTGGTAAGCTTGTCGCCGACCAGGCGATATATATATATATATCCAATCCCGACCACCACATAATTATTTTTTTTATTCGGAAATTGGAAAAACCAATTTTTTTTGTGCCCGACCCGGGAATCGAACCCAGGACCTGATGCAGTCAAGTCCAAAACCCGGACCACTAGACCACATAGGCAATCCGTTAATGAACATAATATGACACATATATTTTATTAATAGTATTTTTAACTAGGTTTATACCCATATTGCTGATGTAAAAAAATATTAATTCCTTACCTCCTTCTTTTTTCTCTTTGCGGGCGCCACGTTAAAAATATTATTTACTATTTATGTATGTTACTGTCGCAATTCTGTCGAATCCAACGCCAACTCGTATGTCCGTCGAACAACAGTTTAGCCGTTTGGGCTGTAGGGCGTGTCAAAGAAATCGACATACATAGGTACGTCCATATGCCTGACAATCATTACACCCATTTTGATGCAGTCGGGTAAAAATGCTCTTTTTTTCCTCTTGCTGTATAGAGTGACTCAAGGCTCACTGCACAAAAGCAGTCAACTGCTTAAATGTTCTTCAATGGAACCTTAACAACACGATGGTAGCAGTTTAGTACAAAACCACAGCAAAAGTTTAAAGCAATAATATTTTTTTATTTACAGGGTGTTTCAATTATAGGATGGCATCTAAGAACGAAACTTGAGAAGATTCTCCTGGTGACTAGTGCGGTGTTGCTGGTAGCCGTGCTTCTGACCATTTCCATATTGATGACTTTCAGTGGACCTTCATACATACCAGTACCACCTTGCTACAGGCCTGAACCTAAAGGTAATTGTTTGAAATGGAATACTTACATTTTCGGCGCGACAAACACACATTTTACCAAACACATTGGTAAAACACAATGAAATCTTGTTTGTCGTCTTTTTTGGCACAGTCTATTAGACTTGAATTTCTTCTTTACCATTGAGCATTTTGAGCGTATGAGGGCCCGTTATTAAACTACGTCACATGTTTTTGAAAATAATTCATCCTTCCTTTCAATAAAAAGTTTTTTTAGGCACTTGACGTTTATTAAAGTGTTTAAATTTATGATTTTTACAGTAGCCAAGTTAAACAAATTTATTACCCTACGGCCTAATGTATAAATAATCTGATTTAAAGAATTTGTAAGATTTAGTCTTCCCTCCCTAAACGCCAACGTTATTTATGAACGGTGTACATTTGTACACCGTTCATATACATTTGTGTACGGTTGTGGCATAGTTTCAAAGGATCGACATGTTTATACCGAGTGAGATTGATCTTACAATAGGTCCAGTCCCAGGTTTGCTTTTGACGTTGGTCAGGTTTGTATAAACAATGCAGAGTTCACTAAAATCGTAAAATTTCCATATGTTTCTATTTTAAATATGATGTTGCAAATAATCAGCCTGTATATAATCCCATTATAGAGGGTGAGGTTTATGTTACAATATGACGTAACTAAACAAGTCACAGGGCTGCTTCTGGCGAAGGTCAGGGCTTGTATAAACAAGGTTATGCGTAACACACTTGAATAATTGTAAAGGAAATAAAGCTGTTTACAGACTCAATTTATACTCGTGTAATAAAACTAGAGTTTTTTTTATCACTGGAAGGAACGACCAGATTCGATAAATCCTTTTTATGTCACTTTGAGAGAACTTTTAGATTATTTAACATCGGGCTACTATCTTAAAAGCCAAGTGAAGTGCAGGGGAAACTACTTTTAAGTCAATTATTGAGTCATTACATGTTACTTTGAAGTCATACACCTGAGATAAGATAAATAGTTAAAAACTTGTAAAGTAATTAAAAATAGGTTAACAAGCAATTTAACAATTCTATTGGTAGCTCAAACAATCAGTGTTTTTTAAAGAAACAAAAAAGAACCTAGCAGAAATATGTGTAGCCTATAGACGCCATTGATGTTGTGTTCTTTATTTTGGTAATATTAAAATATCCCCCGTATTGGTCCTGGTCCTGTATGTAGAATAGACCATATCCCACCTTCCCTGGCAACTTGTAAGAGGCTAGCGAAGGACAATATATATGTCGATCATTACCGACGAGGCCACTGGTGGTAGAGTGCTGTGCAGCAATTTGCCCGGGTAGGGATCCACCGCCTTACTTATTACTGACGCCATAATGACAATGTCACTTTTCGGTCCGAAGGGAACGGTAGCCGGTAGACTTCCACAGTTGGCCTAACACCCCTGCCACAGAAAAGCGACGTACTTACAACATCTATGGTGTGTATAGGCTACGGTACTACGGCTTACTATTAGAGGAGCCGCGTCTTCACTGTCTTTTGCTATAAAAAAATCAAATATGAAAGTAGCAATGGCTGTATTCGTTGCTGTTCTATGCATTGCTTCACAAAAGTTTATCTTATTTTGGTATTTCTATACAGCAGCACAGCAAATAAGTACACTGGTTTTTATCGTGTTGGTCCGGGTCTCCTTTGTAGAATAGGCCACCTGCTTTCCTGTCAGGCTTGAGGCTGCTCGTAAGAGGCAAGCAAAGGTTAAATGTGTTATTTCTCATAACCAGTAAGAATACTGGTGGTAGGGAGCAGTTCTGCAACTCGTTCGGGTAGGCATCCACCCCCGCGACTTTTTTTGTGTCATAGTAATAATTTCATGTGCCACTACCTGGGCAAGTTGCTGCACAGCAGCACATGGAAACTCTAGATTTTTTAAAGTACACGTATAACTAGTTCCCATAAAATAACTAACTATCTAACTGACTGTTTGACTATTTTTTATGATATCCCAAACACGAGGAGGGGTCTAAAACTAAAAAGGCGTTTCAATATTTTTATTGCACACATAAAACAGGTGTGAACATAGCCTATAAGCCACAAGATGGTTTCTTATTGTGTCCATTTTGTATGACAGAAGCATTTAAAATATAAAATACGTTTCTATAATAATAAGATATATACAGATAATAGCCTAGGTGTATATGAAAATAATTGTTATATATACGTAGCTGTTATCTATATACATATAAAAAAAACTACTAAAACAGTTTTACCCCCGACGGATTATCTGTGGCATAATAACTTTTGACCGATTCCGTTGCAGATTTTTTTTTAATAGTGATGCATCGAGATGGTTCTTAGATAAATTAACTGGAGATTTTGTCGTGGTTTGGGTAAATTCAAATTTAATATCTTATATATAAAATTCAAGTGTCACAATGTTCGTTCCCGTACTCCTTCAAAACGGCTTGACCGATTCTTATGAAATTTCGTGAGCATGTTGAGTAGGTCCGAGAGTCAGTCAACATCTATTTGTCATACCCCTTTATGATAGGGTGACTCACCCCAATTTTTTAAATAAAATCACATTAAAAATATAGCAGAACAACGTCTGCCGGGTCGGCTAGTTACTTATAACCAATGAATGCTACGTATTGTACACGATTCAGAACCAAAAACGAGGGTTATTAATTTTTTTTCGGATTATCTGGTCACTTTTCACACAAAAGCAGTAGTAGTAGTGGTAATTTAGGAAAATCTTTTGTCCCCATCACTATCCACGAAAAGTCACTTCAACATGTATACGAAGTTGAGGGCTACAGCTAGTGTATATTTCTTGACTGTAAACACAAGGCGTCTGACCACAAAAATGTGGCCACCATAGATGTTTATTTAAACACCTTTATTTAAAAAAAAATTGTTGATATCCAACAAATGACACGTGGATGACATGATGTTTAGTAAAACATGTGTTCAACCAGTGTTTTTATAGTAAGATGTCTACCCCATGGTTTATAGATACCTACCATTTTTGTATAATAAGACTCTGAAAAAGCCTGCGTAAACTAAGGGGCGTATCTCTATTGTTTTTATTTGTAATATTTAATAAAAAAATATTTTATAATGATATGAAAGAAAGAAAAAAAGTTGCGTCTCTACTGTGTTTTGGCTTGTAGCTTCAAGGAGATACTGGAACTTTCCCTAATCTAAAGCAATATGTTTTGAAATTCATGTGTATTTATATTATGTGTTGTGAATATTACTGAATCTCTCTTTTTTGCCTATCTTTCTTCCTCTCTCTATAATTATTTGATCTATATGAAAAAAGAGTATTAGATTCTTGTATACCTAATGTATTGGTTGTATACCTAAGAGATACTGACTCGAAATGCCAAATTTTAATTAAATAATTAAAAACATTCCAGACAATTTTCCATTATCGACGAGCAAGAAGAAAACTGCCATACGCAACTTTTTTAACAAGTAGTAATAGAAATCAAAACAGATAGACTCTTTCATATAAACTCAAGAGCTAAGTCATCTTCTATTAAGGAATAATTAAATGCTCTAATGCAGTAGTAAAATAAAACAGGCTGTCGAATACTTCTAGATTTAGCCTTTAATTTTGAACCATTAAGTTTTAAGTTTATTCACTTCTGCACTTAAACTCTACACTTCTTCCCTTCGAAACTTGAGTGACAGGAATTTCTGTTCAAAACTGCTTCGCTGTTCGCTTTGGTAAGGACAAGGACGGGATAGGTAAACTTGTATTATTATAAATTGCTTTTTTGTAATTACAGAAGAGAGCAATGTCTGCCTCTCTAGTTCCTGCATCTATACTGCAAGCGAGGTGATCAGAGCTCTCGATGAAACTCGAAGTCCTTGTGATGATTTCTACGAGTTTGCGTGCGGAGGTTGGATCAGAAACAACCCTATTCCTGAGGGCAAATCAAGCTGGGGCATCTTTAGTAAGATAGAGCTTCAGAACCAACTTATCATCAGATATGCGCTAGGTAAGTTTCACCTATCTTAACGCTGAGCAGTTTAAGCATATAATTTCTCTAAATCTGAAACAAACTTATATTTGCGGGCCAATCCAGCTGAGGCATTTTCGAGTAGATAGAGCTGCAGCACCATCTTATCAGAATTCTAAGAACATGACTACTTCTAAATATTTATCTTGCTTACTCAAATACATTTATAAAAAAATGTTAAACTTGCTTGTTAAAAAGAAGAAAGAATTTGAGCAGGAAGGCAATTAAATTTATCTGAGTTTTTAAAATGCTTTGAGGCAAGCATACTTTGTAGATTTGCACGACTCATCCTTTAGAACGGGAATCTAATTTCTAGAACGTAGTTGGGGTTGATTAGCAACGACCCCATCGCAAGCTAGTGTTATAGATTAGTAATTCATATTGCTAGATATTGCAGCAAGTCATACTAGATGATTGATCTTATTATTGCAGTCAGGCGATATGGTAGAGTCTAAGAACGGCTCTTCCAGATTGATCTATTACGTCCATGGTTACCATTGTCTGTATTGTTGTGTTACTTGATACAATACAAGTTATTTGCATTTTAGCACTTGCCCTGTGCTTGGGACCACCTCGGTGTCATTACCTATCTTTTTAAAAAGAACTGTCAAAATAGATTGGCTATTAATATAAAAAAATACAGTCTAATTGAGAACTTCCTTATATTTTGGCGTCGGTTAATTTTTTAAAAATGTGGGAAATAGGCTTATGTACCACGAAATCTAAAGTATTTAATTATCATATATATGTGAAAGAGAAACCACAAACAACAAAGTATCTTATGTTATCATAACTAATGTAAACTATATTTTAGATATGTATCTAGGAAGCGGTCGAGTTCAAGGTCGTTGGTTGTATCATATTACGTGATCACATCATAAACTAGGCCTCCTTTGTAATATAATAATCTCGTTTTTTGTTGTTAAATAAGATCAATTCATACGTGTGCTAGTATTATAAGAAGGGCAAAAACAGCATAATAAATTTTAATGAATTTACTTAAGACTAGAAATGTCCCACGTATTGGTGGCGCAGGGGGACCTCTCGCAAAAAAATTGTAGATATATTTGTATATAGCTTTTTCATATGTCTCGTGCTCTACAGAACGACGAGAAGCACGAGTCAATTTTCTTTAAAAACACCAATTATAAGACATAGTTTTACAAAAAATGCCTTTTTTTGTTTTTAGTTTGTCCACAAGGTAATATTCGAAATTAAAAGTTGAAAGCTTTATGCACGCATACTAACCCTGCTAGAGAATTTTAGACAAACTGCAGCTGGCAGCATCGGTATCGCTGCTAATAACTACATGTCACGAAAAGCAAAAAACTAAGTTGTAACTGTCAAAATTTATCACATCGAAACTTAAAAATACGACTTCCATCTAGGTATTTTTATTTAAGCACTTGCCTTGTGTTTGGGTTAAATTTCAATAAATTTTAAAGAAAAAAAAAAAATTGCCCAAACAGGATTTTAAAGCCGACGGATGCTCTAACCATTTAAGCTACTGACGATTCAAGTCCCGGGGCGAAATTTTTAATTCCTTTTTTACTGTGAGTAGTTCAAATGGGTAGAGCGACGAAAGGTTGCAGGTTCAAATCCTGTCTGGGGCGAATTTTTTCTTTCTTTAAAATTTATACAACATCTATCTGTCGAAAGTTGTCGCTGCGAAACTCAAAAACCAACTGACTTGTATCTGCCATTTTTTTTGTATCGCAGTGATGCGACTAGTAGCAAGCTCTCAAATAAAAAACAAAAGCAAATCAATATTTACAAAATATAAAAAAAGTGTTTTTATCATAACACGAGAAATCATGGCGCCTTACTTAAATGTTATTAGTGATAATCCGCTAACTGGTATCTACTATATTATTTAGCACAGTTTTATTTGTAAGATCAATTTTCCCTTTTTTTGTTAAACCCGAAAATTGTTCAAATAACTAATACGGCCAGCACACATTATATATTATTATCAGGTTTTAAATTACTGTAATTTTTGCTGTTTGGAAATTCAGAATGACAGGTGTCGTCTCACGTTGATGCCAGTTCCCTGTACTATTTTCTGGAGTCTTGCTCCCTGCCTGGCAGCTTTTTAAAGAGACTAACACAGGTTATGTGGGTCATTACCTTGATAGTTATTACTCATTCAACCAATGCTTACCACTGGTACAGTGCTGTATAGAACTTGACTGTTAGGAACCCACTGCCTTACTTATTAATTGGCACTATCATACTCTGGTCCGGAGAGCAGGTTATCCGAGATACTTACACCTTTCTTCTGAGCCCTTAAGTCTGTTGGCCACGAATGTCTCTTACCATTAGGCGAGCTGTGTGTTCGCTGTCCTGTCCTCTATAAAAGTTTTTTTAGATAGTTGTGATTTTCAAAGCTAAGAACTCACCGAGTGGACTCCACCCGCGCCCGCCGCGTATGTGAAACTGCGGTTTTCTTTTAAAACTCAGGAGACCGGTAAATTGTGCGGTCGTGAAATGTGCCTTACCTTTTTCATATAAATTTACATTCTACAGAAGCTGCGTATGTTAGTACTTATTATTCTGTGAAATCAGGCTCACAAACGCGGCGGTCGCGGGTGACAACCGCGCCGCGCCGTGAGTTCGTAGCCTTGTTAAATTGCAGCATGTTAAATTGCAGTGTCAACTTTTTTTTATCGCGTCTGTGGTCTAGCGGTTCAGTTGTTGGACTTGACTGCATGAGGTCCCGGGTTCGAATCCCGGGCCGGGCAAAGAAAAGAAAATTTGGGTTTTCCAATTTTATAATAAAAAAAATGTTGCCCGGGATAGGATATGTGTCCGGTTGGCATTAGGCTTGCCACCTATCACATTGTGGGACTTAGTGTTTTCGGCTGCCAGGGCATCCAGCACTGGTTGTGTCTTTGCCTACCTCTTCGGGGAAATGGGGTGAAGATACTTTTTTTTTATGTAACGAGCTTGCAAACAAGCAATTGTTAAATGTTTGTTGTCTCAACCCTTGTTAGTAACAACCGTTTCTTAAAAGTTACAATCATATTTACAATCTTATTTCTTTAATATTGTTATTTTACAAATTTCTTTAAAGTTGTATTATTAATAACTTGAGGCTGAAATTTTGTATACTTTTATTTTTATAATTATTTATATACGTCAATACAAGATAGTCGAGTGTTGGTTTGCTGACGTCTAGCTTATAAAAAATACAGATCGAAAATGTGTATAGTCTGCGATGGCCGTATCAGTCGTTTTTTTAAAACCACGGCAACAGAATGGCGTGAATTATGTATTATGTTCTTCGGTACATAAAACAGATTCTTTGCTATTCTAATAATATGCAAAAGCTATTAGACGATTTGCAATACGGCAACCAGTTTTTTTGTTTAATTGAAAAACAAAATTTTTTTTGGAAGAAGTACATACTGACTGCCGAATAGGCTAGAGTCTACGGATAGCACAAATCAGGCGTGAATGTTTAACCTTTTACCAAGGTTAGGGAAACTATGACTGATAAAGAGCAAATCGTATCAGGCAGCAGATTTTACAAACTAACTGATGTTCACGTTGTTAGGTACTTTTGTAGGTTATCACCTCTGTGGTCTAGCGATCCGTCAGCCCCGTACCGTAAACCGTAGTGTTTAATACCCGGGTCGGGCAACCAAAAGAAATAGAAAATTTATGTTTCTAATTTTCCAAAACACAAAATATAACGTTGCCTGGGATTGAATATTATGTGCCCAGTTGGCGATAGGCTTGCCACCCATCACATTGTGGGACTTAGTGTCTTCGGCTTGTCATAGGTGCCCTGGTTGTGCCTCTGTCTATCCCTTCCTCCTGGGCGTGAAGATACTTTTAGGTTGTTAGGGACCGTATCCAGGGAACGCTTTTCTTTTAAGAGAGACCGCGGTTGGCGTATTTTTTATTATAGATTATCTTAGTTAGCGAAAATAAAACTAAGTTGCGTTCCGCTATCTCTCCCTATGTATGCTTAGATCTTTAAAAGTACCTACGTAACAATTTTTTTGCGGCTTAATTAGATAAAGTGATTCAAGAAGAAGATTTGTACAAAAATATGAAGTTAGTCCACGTGTCCGAAGCTGGGACGTAATACATACAAAATAATACTCTATTAAATTGTAACAGGGTTTGAAATAATTTTAAATAAACTTTTATGTACTTACAAATTGTCTTAGAACATAATAATACCGGCAATAAATGTGTCAATTATAATAATTGCTGGTTCTACTTTTGTAATTGTATTATTTATGACGAATTGTTTAATTTGCATGGAAAATACTAGAGTGTGTTGTTACCTAGTATACAATGGTTATAGTAATATTTATATACGAGTATGTACCTATTTAAGTAAACTTAAACAATTGAATGGCTTTGACGTCTAGAATTACATTCGGAATCAGTTTCGGGAAATCAAAACGAAAAGTCGACTATAGTAAATTTAAACAAACTAGTAGGTAGTCGCCCGTTGGTCGAAATTCGTGTTGGTCCGGGCTCCTTTGCAGAATAGACCATCTGCCTTCGTTAAAGGCGAGCAAAGGCTTACCGTCACTAGCACCGTGACATCTGACTAGGTGGTAGAGTTTTGCAGCGACTCGTCCGGATTGGTACGACCGCCTTATTCCTGCCGCCATAATGACATGACGTGTTCCAGTTCGGAGGGTAAGGTTGCCGGTAAACTTACTTTTGCTCGAGACCTAACATCCCGCCCTCAAGTTGGAAACGCACCATTACCACCTTTGGTATTTCTAGGTGGCGGGAATTTCTTACCATCAGGAAATCCGTCTGCTTGTTTGCCTACCAATATCATAAAAAAAAACAGATATCTTGTTGATAAGAACACCATATTCATTTCTCAAGATCAACTACTTTGTTTCCAGAGTCCAAAACCGTTTTTTGCGTTTACTTAAAACAGTAAAATGAAAGGTTACTTTAGAACATTTTTTAACAATACAGTATTAACCCTGAATTAAATAAATCTGTTACGTTATGCGTGTAATTTAGATCAAAATTGCCTTTTACACTATCAGAAAAAAAATTAACAACTACCTAATGGGTTATCAAAAAGTTAAAACTCCGGGCGCAAAATTAAATGTCGTTGAAG
>DVZK01001156.1:0-10012 GCA_018236665.1 Calephelis perditalis
ACACACACACACACACACACACACACACACACACACACACACACACACACACACACACACACACACACACACGTGCGCTCAGCCATAGACAAGAAACCTGAAGTTGTAAGAGACGTCAATGCTTTGGTGCCTAGAGGATCATCTTTGGTATGTATGTATGTATGTATGTATCACCTACTATTACAAAAACTGTTTGTTAGATTATTTTTTAAAATTTAATGTAAAAACTTTAAAAATAAATTGCTAGTATTTAATACGTTAAACATTGAGATATCTATTGTATTCTAACAGTGACAGCTACTTCATATTTTTTTTCAATTTTCGTTGTAGTCAACGCCCAAAATACGCAATACGTGTCAAGGCCAAGAAAGCCAATCTATACTTTTGTATAAAACGTCTTTCATTCATGCATAAATCTATATCCGTACTCTAAACAACACAAGCGGAAACATCGTTAGAGAGAAACTACTAGACATAGACCTAGGCGATTTTAAGATACGAATATTATAAATATGAAAGTTTCTAAGTTTGTACCTATATATGTTCCGTTTTCACGTCAAAACAGCTAAATTAATTTTAGTATACAAATCATTTAGACCTTAGAATAACACAAAGATACACTAATTTAGATCAATAAAACAAAAAGAGTTTACGCGGAAGAGCAACGAGGTTAAAAACACGGGTACCAATTAGAGAATAGAAGATAAACAGCCCAGGGGGGTTACTACAAGCTCATAAAAGTATACCATTTCAATAATATTAATTGTCATTGGAGAAAGACAACCTTATAGCGTATGCTATAAAGCTGCTTTTATTAGCTGACATTTAGCTACACATGTCACTTCTTTAAGGATTCATGGTAAGCCCCTAGATCGAAGCACTTTTGTTGGTTATATTAACTATTAAACTGGAAGAAAATTAATGATTTTTATATGATACGACGAAAGGCCCAGTAGGAAAGAGGAAAAAAGGTCGACCAAAGAACAAATGGTTAGATGATATAATCACAATAGCAGGAAAACACTGGAGAACTAAGGCAAACAACAGAATAATTTGGAGTAAGCTAGAGGAGGCCTATACCCAGAGTGGGGTTCCAATAACAGAAGAGAATAATTAGTGTAATAAAAAGTACTTAAGAAAGATAGATATAAACAGTGGAAAATTTTTTGGGCAATATTAATGTTTTTTTTTGCAAGGTTATTGGAAATAAAATGGGCTTTATTATTATTATTATTATATGATACGACACCAAACAAGCTATTAATGATAAGACAGCTTTGATGTTAAGAAATAACCTTGGCATATTGATACCATAGACGTTATAGGTCCGTCGATGTCTATTATGTTGACTATAATATGTTTACAAACCGATACAACATCCGCAGAGTCGCATGTTTTGCGAGCGTCGATGCGCGCGCGCAACAACACCCGCCTCATCGCCATTCCATTTTAATTCTTTGGGGGTAGTATTTTGTACACTTGCAATCACTTTTACATTTATGTGATAAATTTTGTCGTTTTATTGGCACACCATTATCAGAATAGAACACATTTATACGAGTTTAAACTAACTATAACGTGAAAAAACAATATCGAGCGCTGTAGTTTCTGTTTTGCAAAAACAAAAAACAGTTTATCGATCACACGAATCCTCTCGATTTGGATCAGCGAAAAACAACACAAATTTCAGCGAACTGAATATAATTGGGGCCAGTCAGTCTTATTTATTGCATTTTTATTGACCGCCTTCGCGAACACCGACAAACAGATACCACGTAAGATCTCAAACTAATATCGTTCCGTATATACGAGACAAGATATACACATCACACTGGTATAATTGAACAATTGTTTGTCAAACACGTAGTCCCGTATCGAGAGGTGTATTTGTGGGTATTGGTTAAGGAGGGCGCTCAGGACGACGTCGGTCGGGTTACTGCGTCGACGCGGCGGAGACGGAGGCGGCGCCGGAGCATCTAAATCGGGATCCCATCGACTCGCAAGTCTCGCAACGACTCAAATACCTTGACTTCCTCAATATTACATTGAACCCAATGAGCACGAGACCGCTAAACGGACGTCAATAGACGCCCACTTGCCTTTGCAGTCTATATCTTTCTAAAGTCTGGCTTTAAGAGTTCCAATCTATACAAAGAAATAAAATTGGGAGTGTCTATTTGTATAAAAAACCCGGTTTCACTACAGGCACATGAATTTATATACGATACATAATATACCAAAAATATTGTCTGCTTAAATAAATAAATATCCCTGGACAAGTCACACAAATTGAATCTAACTCCAAGGTAAGCAAATTCTAAGCTTGTGTTATGGGTGTTAGTCAACGATACTAATATTACTAATACATAGAAATACTTAAATAGATACCAGAACAAATTTAATTTGTTCTTGCAAATCTCTGAAACGGTTGGACAGAACTTTCATTGACAGTTAAAAGTGATAAAGAAAAACTTAGGCTACTTTTATTTTAAACAAATTCCAAAAAAAAACTTAGTAAACTAAGTAACTTTTTTTGGTAAATTTCAAGCGAACAAAGTCGCTGGCAAACCTAAGTCCATACATACAATAAAAATAAATCTCAACATTAAATATATTTTTAAAACAATGAAGTATATACAATACGTAGCACTTATTGTATACAGGATACACAGAACATAAACGAACAAACAAAACACAGAACTCAAAACGAGGGTTTTTAAAATTTTTGTCTGTTTGTCTGTTGTGTATCAAATTATGTGTAATAGTAGCTTTAATTAAAGCGCGGGCCAAAATTAAGAACATCCTTTACTAAGGGTAAAATGTTTAGTTTCTATCAATAACAACGTAAAGTCAATTCAACGCGTGTACGAAGTAAAAGGCAACAACTAGTGTTAAACAAAAGCAGTTAAGAATTTAATTATTGATATTTAACAGTTTGTCTATAAAAAATCTAACCGATAATTGGTCGGGATTGTAAATGTGGGTTTTTTCTATATGCTTGTAGTCTAATACATTCTAGAACACTTTTTTTTCTACTTTAGTGACCCTGTGCATATCACCAAGATTAAAACACTGGTGTTGAAAGAAGACATCTCTATCTGTATAAAAAAAATGAATCCCCATTTCGAGTGGTCATCGCATCATGCCTGAAGGGAGTTACCAATTTCCTTATTTCTTTTTTTGTGTGTTTGTTATTGTCAGAAGAACCTTTTTCTTATGAAGAAAAAAAAAACGGGAAATGTGCAAAGAAAACGGGAAAAACAATACTTTTTTTCCATAACTGTTAATATCAAGCGATACAAAGTTCGCCGGGTCGGTTAGTTGAAAATAAAGATTGAACAGGGCACAATGCACAATTAGTAAATGTTAAACACTGAAGAACTTCTTTAGAAACAGATTTCAACAATTCTCGCTTCTAGAAAAAAATAAATGATACATAACTTTCCTATTGCAAGTTTCTTAAAAAAATTAAAAAAAGTATCAACGTTGTGCAGAGGAAGAAGCTGTGGTTAATGGTTGCAGTAAATAATAAAACAAGTTTAAAAATATTTTAATCGCCTCTGTGGTCTATCGGTCCACGTGTTGGACTTGACTTCATGAAGTCACGGGTTCGATTTCCGGGTCGGGCAACAAAAAAAATGTGGTTTTTCCAATTTTCTTAATAAAAAAATTTTGCTCGGGATTGGATATGTGCCCAGTTGGCAATAGACTTGCCACCTATCACATTGTAGGACTTGTGTCTTCGGCTAGTCGTGGGTGACCTGGTTTTGACTCTGCCTACCTCTACGGGGAAATGGGCGTGAGGTACTTTTTAAAAACAATATTTTTCGACATCCATAGAAATCGTTATCGCCACATTCTAGGCCGAAATTCGTCAAGCCCTTTCATCCAAAAACCCTTGCAAACTCTTTTTGATTTAACCCCACAACTCACGAAAATTAGTTTATTATTTAAAAACATATATTTCTTAAAAACACTATTAATGCTTCACATTCATTAAAATAGTTTGACATAGTTTGTAACGCTCAGTACCACTTAATATGAAACCTTTGATGTTATGCGATCAGATAATAATAATTAAAGTTACAACAGTTTTTATTATTAATTACAACAGTTCTAATTAATTTCACGACCTTCCCTACTAATTGTAAACTGCTAGTAAATTTGTAACCAAGAAAATTGCCACAATGTCTAAAACATCTCTGGATGTAAAATGAGCGTGAGTATTTTCAACTTTTATTATAGTTTTATTAAGTGACTAGCCGACCCGGCGAACTCCGTATCGCTTGACATTAACAGGAACTAATACTTTGTATGGATAAAGTGGAAGTGTTATTTTTTCTACTTTCCCCGCAATTTTCCCGGTTTGTCTCTTCATGTGATTCTTTTCCCGACGAAAACCAACACAACAAAAAAAGAATTAGCAAAAATGGTACATTCGTTCAGGTGTAAGGCGGATCACCCGAAATGGGAATTCATGATTATACATATAGCTAGATATATGCACGTTTGTCCTGTTATTTACTCAAATTTACATAACTATTTCGTGTAATTTTTAATACAGAAAAGCGTAAAAAAATATTTTTATAGCTAAAAACAGGCGTACGGGCGATTACATTTCATAGTAAATTCAAAACCCTTCATATAAAGCTACCAATAAAGAAAAAGTTGTGTCATGAAAAATAGGCTACCAAGTTTCAGTGTTTACAAATACGCAAAGGTTTACTTCTACTCCATGTCTTATGTTTAAAGATGTTATGACATATAATTACTTACATTTATTAGGAGAAGTAACTGCAGGTGAAGAATCGTGAACACTGTGCACAGGTGAAGCAACAGGCGATGAAAGTGGAGACTGTGCTGGCTTCTCCTCAGTCTGCACAGCACTTGGCGACTCCGGAGTCGATGATCGCCGCTTGCTTTTTTCCTCCCAATCACCACTATAGTGTATAGTCTCGTATCCATCATCTTCTTGGCTTTTTGACGGAGAACACGGACCGTTATCACTATCAACTAATTGTTTCTCGGGAACAACTAAATCTGATACATTTTCTTCCGTGTTTTGTGTATAAGATGATAGCGAAGGAGATTTTACTACACTTTCTCTGTCAGCACCAACACTCTTGCCATTATTGTCTATTAATTTAACAGGTTCCACTGGAATAGATGTTTTGATGTCAGGGTCTACTATGTTTGGAATTGGAGGTGGCGGACTCTTCGGTGGTCTTATCGGTGATGTTGATGGTGATCTATATTTCTTAGCTATTTCAATCTCCGCGGGTGGTGGTGATATAGGCGTTGGAGATAACCGTTCAATAGGTTCAGGAGATTTTAAAACTCTCTCCGGTTTAAAAATAATTTTATCCGCATCTTTAGATTTACTGTCATCTTTTGGTTCAGGCGAAACATTCCTCTGTCTATAGTTACTAGTTTCATGAAAATCAATCTTATCCGTTTTTGGTTTTTCAAATATAACTTCTTGTCGGAATGATGGGGATAATACTTCTGACCTTATTGTGGGTGATAATACTTCTGATCTAAGTGGCGGTAAAACTTTATTGTTGTTCCTAGGTGAAGGCACCATGGGAGCGGTGTTTTTAATAGGACTAGGCGATTTCGTACTGCGTGTACTTCGAGTGACTAAACTAGTTGGAAATGTGGTAGGACGCTCAAGCTGAGCATCACCTGCACCCGGCGAAAGAGGCGGTGAATATACTCTTGATGGAATAACTTGTCTTTCGACAACATCTGGTGATTTTCTATCCTGTTGTTTCGTGTAAGGTTTATGTTCAACTTTTTGTTCTTGTTCATATCTAGCCGATCGGGATTTGTTAAAATGAGCCGTCCAATTCCTTTGTTTCTCAATGAGCTCTTTATTAAACCGCCTGTCTGGCTTTTCTGGCTTTGGAAGTACACTCGGTTTAGCCGGTTTCGGTGGCGGTTGTTGAGCAGCACCATTTGCTAAACGATCACCGTTTAATGTCGACGTTGGTGTGATAGAACTACGAGTCGGACTTACAGAACCAGCCGAACTGGATCTTGAACGGGCCGGCACTGCAGGTGGGATCACACGTGTACCAGCAAAACTTGCAGCAGCAGATGGTGATTTTTCTATTCTGAATCCTCGATTTTCTTCTCCTAGTTTTTCAAACAGCGCCCGCGCATTGTTGAATCGAGCCAAATGGCTCTCAGTCCGTACAACGGTCACGTCACTGCCTCGCATGTCTTCGTCGTCTCTTGACGGCATACCTTGAAAAATGTTCGCAATTTTAGAAACTTTTGTGCCTTGCGATCTTTTCTTACACTCCTCCATGCTAGCCGGATGCGGCCGTTTCAATCCCTGAAAAATGGAGAAAACAATATAAATAACGAATATACATTTTCATGACACTTACAAATAAATATAAGAAATGGGACGCGTTTTCAAATATTGTACTGATAACGTGAGATAACGTATTGGAGCACAAGTAGTTGGCTCTCCGTGGTAGTGCGAACAACGCGACTACTCACGATTTGGTCGTCATACGTCGCTATAATAATTTTACTTAAGATAGCGATAGCACTGATAACACCTCACGGGCATTATACGGATAAACAATGTTAATGTAGCTAGTAACTTATACATTATGCAGATAAAAACAATTCAATCAAAAATCATCATAATCATTTATATGTTACATGACAGTATTACGAAAACTCCACCAATTTCGTACATCAGATACGTAAAAAATGTTAGATCAAAAGTAGTAAGCGACATTATTGGTGCCAAAGTATAATTTCAAATTTCTTGTGAATAACGCAGATAAGATTTCTACGATAAATATGCAGTGATAACGAGCTGATAAGTAATTAATAAAACATTTATTGTTTAGCCGTCTTAGTCTTCATTAATATGGATTCTCTCTTCACACATTTATTTATACACGCTTTTATTTTTACACTGTTTAAATACACTACAGCAGTGAATGCATCAACCTGTGAAATTGCCCAAGTATGTGTTACCGATCTTGACGAAGATGAGTGCGGTGGTGCAATGATTCTGGTTCCGGGTGCCACCATATTCGGATGTTGCCCCGGTTGTCAAATGCCTACAGGGGAGACGGAGGTTGATGGAGATAACAATTCTGGTAAGGATAATTTTTTGAAGCAATTACGAGTACCATAAAGAGTTATCTTAAAAATGAATCCTTAATTAGATTCATATTTTTCATTGTCGTCTTTTGTTGGAATTCTAATGTATACACACTTTTTTTAACACTTGGACCTTTCCACAATACATACATACATACATACATACACACATACATACATACAGAGTATATTGTGGAAAAGAACAAGTGTTATTTAGAAAGTATGAATCCCCATTTCCTTTGTTCGTCGCATCAAGCCTGAACGGATGGACCAATTTCGCCAATTCTTTTTTTTTGGTTAGTTATTGTAAGGAGGTCATTATAAAAAAAACTTTATTCATAGTTAGGACAGGACAACGTCTCTAGCGGGTCAGCTAGTGTAAAATAAAGTTCGATTCGGTAATGTTTTTCAAGTTTGAATTCTTGGTACTGATAATGATTGACGTTAACAGGACCCTTAGCAATGTAGCTAAATATATCCCTTAATAAGGGTGGCTCGGGAATAGTAACCCCTAACTGTATTTCAGTTTGTAACTGTGTCAAAATTTCAATGACTATCGTCTTTTCACAACTATGTTAGAATAAAGCCGTTTCTTTTTTTGGAAAATGACTAATGTGTTGCCAACCTCGCGGTTTTTTCAACTCCACCGGGCTTTGTGGGCCAAGCGGAGTGCTTGAAACATCATTATTTAGATGGATTGGACTGTTCCCTACAACGCCAGCAACAAGGGCAGTCTCCCGGGAGACCGTACCTCGACTTGGTGCTGCGTTCTAGTTACTGGGTGGACATAATGGAGAAGTAGTAGCTTGTCGCTCGGCGTTAAGCGCCGGACGCAAGAGAGATCTTCGTCGCCGAGATCGGCGGCGACGGTCTAGTGTCTTATGTTGGGAGGGAGCTTGTGTTTGTCGCAGTTATTGGATCCGGAGGATCCCTTAGGATCCGGCTCAAGTCTTGTAAGTCAGCGAGTTATTGAACCGCCTCTTTGGGGGAAGGATTAGCTTACACGCCTTAGTCCACCAACTAACGAGGTTTGATTCACGACAGGACCAGGCGTTTGTGTGATAAACATTAGACAGGCTGTATGTCTCGGTCTGGGAATTTATTAAATTTATTCTGGTATCTTCTAAGGTATTTCTTTGTGTTAGTGTCGTTGAAGTTCATTCTGTATAATTTGTCGAAGGGTATTTATTCTTTTTGTGAAGGAGGCTTAATAAAGTGTCCAATTAATAAAGTGTTGAATATGTCCATAAATATACATAACAAATCTCACTTGTTATTGTTTTGTATTTCTACAGAGGCAGCGTTTAAGTGCCTCATTAGTGCAAACTATTGTTTTCTAGTAAATTTGGTTTACGCTGTATCAGCGCCACAATATTGTTTAAAGTTAAAACATTGCGGACTTTGAAATATTTTATATTTTTAAATAAAGAGCATATCTATTTTTTATGGCATAGGACAGAGAAATAGTAGGTGATAAGAGACAACCATGACCTGTAGCTATCGATTTAGACCTATGTGCAGGACTATCAGCAAGTGGTTACCGTATGCTATGAACGGGAACACGATAGTACCAAACTGAGTCGTAGTCGTAGAAGCCGGTAAGACTGTGGGTCCCTGTACAGGCGACTAGCTGCATAACGCTCAGTCACCATTGATCTATTTGTTATTTATGCGTTTAACCTATTTAACTTTTGCTCGCCTTTTTCGAGCAGCCACACAGGGAGGCAGATGATCTAGATTCCAGACAATACAGGGGGAACAACACGGAAGAGTTCGTATTACAAGATAAGACAAAAATCAAAACCGCAACAAACCCTATCGCATACGTTTAATGTAGCTAATAACCATCTCAATCACCTCAGCTTTCAAATAAAAAAATAGCATCAAAATCGGTCCATCCGTTCATAAGCAATGATGCCGCAAACAGACACCACAGACATACCAAACTTGGAACACTCTTCTTTTTCTGTTGGAGGTTAGAAAAATTGTGAACATAATTACGAACAGCAGATCTAGATATCAATAATTAATACCTACACACATACAAGATGAAGGTCGATATCTCACGAGACGAAAGTGGAACCAATACAAACGTGCTATTGGAGAAACTAGATGTAACATCGCTGCCGTTTTTGCTATTCGACCGCTCTGGGTAGCATTTGTTTTAAATCGCGCATATAAACGAATGCAATTGAAATGTCTTTTTACTAATATTACTAGTACCTACATGATATTGAAACAACCGCCTCTGTGGTCTATTGGTCCGGTGTTGGCGTTACCTACACGAAGTCTCGGGTTCGATTCCCGCGTGGGTAACTCAATAATCAAAAGAAAATAATCCGGGGATACGGATGTGAAGATAGGTACATAATATTTTATTTGTATAGTTGAGAATCGCCTCTGCGGACCAGATGTTAGACTTGACTTCATGAGGTCCCGGGTTCGATTCCCGGGTAAGGCAACAAAAAGAAAATATGGTTATTAGAATGTTCTAATGAAAAAAGTGTTGCTTTAGATTGGATATGTGCCAGGTTGGCAACAGTTTAGCCACCTATAACCTTGTGATACTTAAGTGTCTTCGGCTAGTCGTGGGTGCCTTGGTTATGCCTCTGCCTACTTAATTGTACCATTTTGTAATAAGTTTAATTGTGCACAATAAAGAGTTCATTCATTCATTCATTCATACTTCAGAAATATGTGCGTGACGATACTTTTGTTGAGATATCGCGATGTATTTCTTAAAGGTCTGATCTGTTGTTATGCTAAAACATATTAAAATCGTTTTAACGATTTTGTTGTTATAGCATACATGAATACAAACGTACACAAGTATTTTTTTATAGTATAGGCGGCAAACGAGCAAGTGGGTCACCTAATGGAA
>DVZK01001157.1:0-10012 GCA_018236665.1 Calephelis perditalis
CACCTAAGATGGTAATGGTGCAACAAAAACTGATGGTTGGCAACCTGAAGTTGGCCGGGATGTTAGGCCTCGCGCAAAAGTGAGTTTACCGGCTACTTTACCCTCCAAACCGGAACACGTTAACGGCAAGCATTGAAGTTATGGCAGCAGGAATAGGTAAGGCGGTGGTACTAATCCGGGTGAGTTGTTGCGAAACTCTACCACCTAGTAAGACTGTAACGGTGTTAGTAACGGTAAGCCTGTGCTTGCCTTTTACGATCTGCCTGGCAGAAAGGCAGATGGTCTATACTGCAAAGGAGCCCGAACCAACACGGGAAATATCAAAATAGTTCCAGTTATTGCCCCCCAAAATATTTCAATCACTCTAAATAGCATTTCTTAGAATAACCATGGCTAGCAGAACGACTGAGGCAAATTGAAACCGTCTTTCTTATTTGGGATTTTTCTTATTTCAAGTTTGAAATCAGAAGGCGAACTTTAAATCGCACATAAAGTCATTTGATATGTCTAGTCCAATCTGAAGTCATAAGCACTAAGTTAGCAGACCGCGTTAACTTTCTGGAATGAACTGGAAAAACTTAGTTAAACTCGATCAGACTTCACGTCTAATGACAAGT
The DNA here is from genome assembly GCA_018236665.1 of Calephelis perditalis. Classification (NCBI taxonomy): domain Eukaryota; kingdom Metazoa; phylum Arthropoda; class Insecta; order Lepidoptera; family Riodinidae; genus Calephelis; species Calephelis perditalis. The sequence goes on from DVZK01001157.1 coordinate 618, forward strand.
TCGCGACTTGTGACGGAGTTAAGTAATAGTTTTCTTGCTGAGAGTCTAGTTTTCAGATCTTTTCTCGTTTAGCTTTTGTTGAATGTTTTCGTGTCGCCAAAATTGTAAGATTTTGACCACCAATTTGACTAAAGGGTTTGCGTTCACGCCTAATAGACGGTGGCAGCTATTTGAATGAATATGTCTATTTTTTTTTGTTTGGGTTCTTATTAAATTTATTCTTATACATATTTCAATATTTTCATGTAAATAAGTAAATAAATAAGTAAAAAAAGTATCTCCACGCCCGTATACCCGAAGGGATAAGTAAAGATGTAACTGTAGCACCCATGACTAGCTGTAGACACGAACGGCTGTACTCAAAGAAATTAATTACTTTTTAATCAGTCATTAATTAGACACTTTCAAACAGATGAATAATAGAATAAATGTAAAGTAACGTCTCTGAATGCGGCTATAACTATCACAATGTGATAGGTGGTAAGTCTTTCGCCAGCAGGGCACATATCCGATCCTCAGACAATGTAATTTTTGAAAATTGATAGAAGAAGACGTTACTTTGAGGATATCTCTACTAATTAAATCCAAATAAAATAATTTCATTTTCAATTTTCCGCCGAAAATATTAATACGTATTATGGCGTGACAAAACAGAAAAAACAGGCCGTTATGTATGAATTGAATTTACCGGAAGTCAAAGGCCCCAAATAACAAGAAGTAAAAAGAAAATTATGGCTCTGACTTAGTAAAAGTCAGGTAAATCCGTAGATTGCTTAATTTCTTATTAAATAACAAACAAATGCATCACGCTTGTATTCATTAGATGTTTTGTATCTAACTAATGTATGGATCAGGATTGTAGTACACAAACAACATTGCAAATTAAAATTTTGATAATAATGATGATGACAATGACGAAGAAAAATTTATAATTTACTTTCCTCGATTTGTTATATTCTACAAAATTTTATCGTCAGTTTTTGTTATCCAACATACCCTGAAAATAAAGGTTATTTTATTGTTAACTCAATATCTGTAATATTGAATGGAAAATAATACCTGAATATCCCTGAATTCAAATTTACCCGTCCATTTAAAAAAACGAAAACAAAATAGCCGAATGAAGGCGAATTTGCCACACCATTAAATCGAGTTCCATTTTAAAAGGCAAATTAACATTATGTGGTTATGACAAAGACATATTTTGTGACAAATAGACATACCATACAAATAAAAATTTAAACGAATAATAAAAGCTATTTTTGTATAAGGCGGAGAGATTGATATGTGGTCAAAACAATTAAAATTAACTCGTTTCTTTGTAACAAGAACATTAACAATTTATATATTGTAAATTGTTATTGTCCTGCTTTGCAGGACGTAAGCGACAAGCACAAAAATTATATGGGTCGTTACCAACCAGAACACTAGTAAGAGGGTTCTATGCAGTAGATTACCCGAGTATAAATCCACCGCCTTAATTCTGCTACTTTAAAAAATATATTATGATAGTTCCAGTATCCGGGACACTAGAAAATGGATGGTTCACAAACTAAATATATTTTAGATGCATGCTATCTCTTTCAAATGAACTAAAACTAAAGTGATAACACATTTTAGATAAGTCTCAGTTCGGGCATGTCAAATCGTGCTGTTTTTAATTAACACTTTCCAAGTAATGCGTGAAACGTCAGTAGAAACGTCAGGTACCGACTAACCTACGGCACTGACAGTTTTTTGTCCCTTTCTATAACTTTCATTGAAAGAAGATAGCAATAACTTAAACCTTATCTATAGACACTATTGTTATTATGGACTAAAATAACCCTACAAAATGTTATCTGGTTTCAAGTCACGACAGTTTACTCCATGAGATCATAAAATATGTGCGTCTTGTCTATTATTAATAAAAATGTCTTTTGCTTAAAACTATAACTGGCTGCATCGAGGATCTATGAATATTAAAATGTATCGATCATTATTAATAGGTCGATTCGATGGTTGCTTGGTTTTGGTTTTATGGTGGTATATTGTGTAATTTGTAGAAATTTATACATCTACGTTAACATACATTTCTTGTGTTCGTATGTTTGTCACTGAACTACTCCTAGATGACTGGACCGATTTTGATGATTTTTTTTGTTTGTGTTCAAGGGAATTCTAGAATGGTTAAGATTCACAATTTGATTTCCTGAAAAATGTTTTTTAATTATTTTTTAATAATAGGTAGTAGTTGATTTTGGAATGTTTTACATTGGATCCGACAGACTGCGTTACTATCAAAGCATTAATGTCAAGCGATGCGAAGTTTGCTGGGTTAGCTAGCATATTATAATATATCAAAATGAACCCCTAGTTTGCTTGATTGAAAGGATGGACTAATTTTGCCAAACATTGTGCTAGTTACAGTCAAGAGAATGTTCTTATTAAAATAATAACCAAAAAAATCGCAGGGAAAATGGGAAAAACTATATTTTGTGTTTTTTGTAGCTGTTAATTTAGAGCAATACAAAGTTCGCCGGAGCTGCTAGTCTTATATATTAAGTAAATATTTGTAAGAGACTTAAAAAGTAACATCTGTCACATCTAAGATATCTATAGGCCCCGGATGTCTCTTAGCAATGCTCGTTCAATGTGAGATCGTTGTCCTTATTCTTTAAAAAATATGATGTGTGCCTTGAAGATAAATAGTCGTAACAACAAATTGACAATGACGCTTTCAATCAAAAACTGTTTCTTGGATCTACATCCATTGTTCAGTCTAATTGCTTGTCTGGTTGTCACATTAAATTGCTAAAACATGTTATTTTTGATTTTTATGACACAAAAGATTAAATAAATTTCAATTTCCACATATTTCGTCAAAATCTGTGAAACAGCTATGATTCAGTTTTACCACAACAATTGAATAATCTGACCGATCACCTAGCGTGTAAGGTGGTGACTGACATTTTAAGTGTAAATTTTATTTGACATCATTAACATGTAATTCAGTGACTGTAATAAAACTGACAACAAAACGTATCGCTCAATGGCGTATGAGTGAGTGCACTTCCTTTATCCAAATTATTGAATTGAAGGATTAAATAAGATAAAGCGTTACGTAACGGTGTAAAAGAATCAAGAGAACAACTGTGCGATCGACGAGATAGCGGCTGTATAATTTTTACTTCATTGAGTTTGACTTCTGAATATTAAAATGGATTCCAGAAAATAATAATGCCATAATAATAACGTCTGGTCATTTTGACTTATTGACATTATTTTATCTTTAATTATCTGGCCGTTATTTAAATTTAATACGTACATAGTCCAAGATCTTCGTTTAGACATGAGCTCCGTTTTGGGATTCCGTTGCCAAAGGTCTAAAAGAGAACCCTTATAGATTCGTTATGTCTGTCTGTCTGTCGGTCCAACCATATGTCAAAGCCACTTATTTCTGAAAATATGAGAGCAATGCTTTTGAAACTTAGTAAATAGGTGTATTCTGTGAACCAGAAATGAGAAATAGAAAAAAAACATATTTGCAAAAGCCATAGCATACGTTTCTCTTATGGTATTTCTATTTTAGCACTTGCTTTGTGCTTCAATTAAATTTCTACAAATTTTAAAGAAATAACGAAATTCGCCCCAGACAGGTTCGAACCTATACCCTTTCGTTTCAAGCCTTTCTCATATGCGATGAATGCTTTTACCATTTAAACTGAGTTTGGGACAAATAGAAAAAAAAGATTTTTCTCTTAGTTTAAAATTTGTAAGAGTTTAACCCAAGCACAGGGCAACTTATAAAAAATACCTAGATATTACAATTTAATTTAAAATACTATTCATTATTCTTATCCCCGTGTTGGTTCGGGCTCCTTTGCAGAATAGACCATCTGCCATCCTGCCAGCCAGCTCGTAAGAGGCGAGCATAGGCTTAACGTCACTAACACCGTGACATCTGGCTAGGTGTTAGAGTTTTGCAGCGACTCGCCTGGATTGGTGCCACCGCATTTTAATTCCTGCCGCCATAACGTCATGACGTATTCCGGTTTGTAGGGTAAGGTAGCCGGTAAACTTACTTTTGCTCGAGGCCTAACATCCAAGCCTCAGGTTGCAATGCACCATTACCGCCTTTGGTATCTCTAGGCGGCGTGAATTTCTTAGCATCAGGAAATCCGTGTGCTTGTTTGCCTGCCAATAACATAAAAAAAAACATACTACAAATATTTTTACGAACAGAGAACTTTTTACTATACACAAATACTTTTATGAACATGAAACATATATTTATATTACTTTTTCAGCTAAGTTTTTGTTGTTTAATGGGCAAGGTTATAACTCAAGTGGTCTTTCCTTAAACCTGTTGATTCTTGATAAATGTTAGTGTCGGCCATTTACGAAGATGTTTCACAACGGCGGGCTATTATCTTCTGATGTCCCCATTTGCCAACACTGTCAAGATATAACGGGATGTATAAAATTGGTCATTACTTTAATGTTATATTGTCAAGATAGAAGATTGATACGGTGCAGTATTTTTCATAGAGTTTGTACTCTTCATCGTCGGCAATTAGTGGAACACCATTATTTAAAAAAAAAATTGCAATATTAAAAGGGATACAAGCAGATTGATTTCCTGATGGTAAGAAATAGCTGGTGTCTATTGATAAATTGTTGAAATAGTGGGTGTGCTAAGGTTGTCCTTAGGATGCTAAGGTTTACGAGCGGTCTTACTCTTTGACAGTGGTGATTGCTGGCACGATTTAACCAGATCTTAGTCTAGGTAAATCTCAATTTCAGCACTTTTCCTAAAAAAAACTGGAATAAAACAACAGCAGGCACTGATGACATGGTGGACGAAAATGATACATTGAAATGTGGGTTTAAAGGTTTTCTACATTACGGATTTCGAGTCATTTAGTCACTTTATACTTAGCAATTTCTAAACTACAAAACTTATGACTTAGAAAAGTTACGTGGTAATCTGTAAAGCACACACAGCGTAATAATTAACAAAATATAAGACAACGCGTTTATTAATAAAAGCCCAATTTACATTTTGAATGTCTACCACGGGAACCCCTATAGTGGAATAAAAAGTATCCTATGGCCTTCCTCAGAACAAGAAATACTTATCAGCCAAACTTCGTTACAGTCTATATCCTAGATTTGGCATAAATTGTGACAGGAATACAGACAGACAGACTGACATACAAACATCTCAATGTGCTTAAAAATTTATCTGTTTGCCCCTTTTTGACCTCCTGCGCCTATTTTTTAAATATCTTAAATATACAAAACTCACCACTGCCCTTGTTGGTCCAGGCTCATTTGTAGAGCAGACCTTTCTTCCAGGTAGCTCGTAAAAGGCGATCATAGGCTTAGTGTTGCTAACACCGTGACATCTGACTAGGTGGTAGAGTTTAGCAGCGACTAGGCTGGATAGGCACCACTGCTTTACCTATTCCTGCCGTCATAACGTCAGTGCTTGCCGAATACGTGTTTCGTTTCGGAGGATAAAGTAGCCTACAAACTTATTTTCGCTCTAGGCCTAACACCCCGGAATCAGTTTAACAACGCACTATTACCACTTTAGGTGTCTTTAGTCGCAGTGAATTTCTTATTTCCATAAAATCCGTCAGCTTGTTTGCCTTTCTATTTTTTAATAAAATAAATTGACTCTATTTAATTTTTTTATACGTATTTATTTTGAAACAAAATGTATTTTGAGTTGACCGACCCGGAAATCGAACATGGTCTGGTCTCATGAAAGAATCGCCAAAACTAAAATATTAAACCACAGAGGCAACGACTTATAAATAGAATATAATAGAATAACTCTTTATTGTGCACCAAAATACATATAAAATAAATACATTAAGAGAAACCTATAAATGAATGATTATGCCTAATAATAATAAATAAATGTAGGTTACTTTTACAAATACCTCACAAATTATTTTAAAAACTCATTCCCATACACATCCCAAATTATTGATGTTTTCGAATTAATATTCGCGATAAGTACTCCTAGTTATTAAGATGTCAAAACTTTTTTATGACTCGATTAAATAACGCCCTCACTTTGATTATCGCGTATTTATGACGTTATTAAAACTTTCTTCATTACAGAGATGTTGTAATGTGAATATAATTATTGTTATTGGTGGTTAGAAGTACTTTATTTTATGTTCAATTCAAAATGTTACACCAGACCTCTTATCTATCTATTTTTAATTTAAAAGAAAATTCTGTACAATGTAGATATTGACAAAAAAATGCGTGCAACTAAAAAGGGCAGCATACACAATTATAGATTATTTTTGTCTGTATCATGACAGCGATTTACACTGATTCTATTAAATCGATTGAAATAAAATATAAATTGTAGACGTTTCATATTCAGAAGAAGGTTAAAGGATAATTTTTATCCCGCTAACTAAAGCGATTCCCGCGAAATAAAGGCAAAATAGTAAATTGGACTATAACTCATTAATGAGTAGTCCAATTGAATTTGTTTTTTTGATTTGTGGTATGCTTTATAAATTGCGACTTAGTTTTTCCAAGTAATTTAAAATCTTTAAGTGTTTGTTGTAATGAAGTTTAAAAATTTTGTAATTTTAAACTACAACAACTACTGTTGTAGTTTAAAAATTATGAATAAAAATTAAGCTTGGAATAAATATATTCTGTATACCTTTCTACCTTCTAACTGTTGCGGGCTGATATGCTCTATTTGTTGTATTAATAATTATTTATTAGAATATTTCGCGCAGAATTGACAGAAATGATAAACGCAAATTTTAGGTAATTACTGAATTATTTATCAAGTGAAATTAGTTCATTTTGATGAAATTTGTTGAAAAAAAAAAATTATAATGAATTTTATTTATTTGCGGAATGTGTGCGTTAGTAAGATGTTACAAAAATGTTTAAGTATATCAACATACTCTATCATACATTAGTGCTTAAATATTTTAAAATTTATTATAAAAAATGTTATATAATCACATAAGTTTAGCTTTTAAGCCAATTAAAATATTTAGTCTAAGCTAAAGTGAAATAATAATGACGGAGCCACAGCTACAATGTCGCATTTAGATTGGCAAAAAATGATATCTGGTAGAATGTTGTCACTATATATATATAACATGTTTATATATACATATGTTTGTAATTTTCGTTGGTAACAATTTAATGTTTAAATTTATAAAAAAACTAACTGACCCGGCAGACATTGTTCTTCTATATTTTTAATGTGATTTTAGTAAAAAAAAATTCTCAGACCTACTCAATATGCTCACAAAATTTTATAAGAATCGGTCAAGCGGTTTGTGAGGAGTACGGTTACTAACATTGTGACACGGGAATTTTATATAATAGATGTAGTAATTTTGTTACACCTACATAAATTCACTTTTGTGTCGCCAACATGGTGGTTTATTCCCCAATTAAAACCCCATTGCAAACTGTAATTATTAGTAATATAACAGCAAGGGCTTATACCACCAATATTATATAATTTTTAACACGTACTCGTACATGTGCATGTTGCAATATAAATATGGCTGAACTGCCATTAATGATGGGTTGTTATACCATATACCTGGTTATAGTACACTTCTAACTCACCTAGATTACGTGAAATAGGTTAGATCTGTATATGTATGTTGCTAGAGAATTTACAGAGATACTGCCTCTAAAAGTTTTCTTCTGTTCAATTCTATGTTGGCGATAAATAGATACGAGTTCAAATGTTACTGACTTAGAGTTAAAAAATAGAAACTAATAAATGCCTATAACCGTCTTTGAAAAAATCGTAGTCAAAATAAATCATTTTTGAATAATTTATCCGTTATATGAAAAAAATATGTTCACGCAGAGGTATACAACTAGCCGTAAACACTAAATTCTATAACATGGTAGGTGGCAAACCTATCGTAAACGAGACACATTGAGACACACACACAAAACTTCGGACAACGATGTTTTTATTAAGAAATTGAAAAAAAATTTTTTGTTGCCTAACTTGGGAATCAAACCTCAAAAAACTCGCGGAGTCAAGTCCAACGCCTAACCGTTACACTAAAGATACTAACACATCTTTATACTGTTCTGTCAAGAAATTACCGGGAAAAGATCATTAATACAAAGACTTTTTGGTATTTATTAAAATTTATTTTATCACCTCCAAAGTATTCTTCTTCAGGAACGATACACTTACTCTAGTGAATAATCCAATCATCAAAACATTTTTAAACGCTATTTCCTGCCTTTTTTAAACAGCATTTAAAAAACTGTTGTTTTTTTAAATTTGGTGCTGGTGTTAAAATGCGAAAGGGCATGCTTCGCTGGTTAGGTCTAGGTTTAGGATGAAAAATTGACAAAGCAGACATAGGTACAACGCGAATGTGGATGGATGTAGGTGCCCGGGGAGACCAAGGATGACATTTCACGATCAAATCACTCGGATATTATCCGAGGGTGGTGTCAAGAGTCTCCGAAACTGGCATGTTTGTATGAAAAGGATAATGAATGTGAAGGAAGCTAGATGGGTATGTCAGAATCGTGAGGTCTGGCACTCGACACTCTATGCCTACCCCGTAAGGGACTTATATGTATGTTGTTTTTTTAATGCTGTTTTATGTTCAGTTGTCGCCGCCAATTCTATTTTATGTCTTCTACTATTGAAAATGGGAGCCACGAAATAATTGGAGTTTGGAAATTTAAAAACGTCGACTGAAGCCATATTTAGAGAATGTGCTTGTTGCGTGGTGGGATTTTTCGAGTGACTTTTCAAAATTCACTAACGATGATGGTTATGTGCGCGTTTTGTGTTGAATCTAAAAAAAATCCATGAATTATTTTTCAACCAATCTTCCTTTTTCGGCAAAATTGCTCTCTTAAACCCCACATGACGCTCTAATAATATTCCCTTATTTACCGTTTGTTCTTCCGGCAAGATAATAGTCAATCTGACTTTGACTTTTGAACGAGTTTAGCGTGATGTTTCCGGATTCGGTTCAGTTGGTAGGCCCCACTCCGAAGCTTGTTAAATAGTTTCATGACAAATTCGTAAACCCACGTCTCGTCACAATCGTCTCTCATTATTCGTCTCTGACAATGCGTTTCAAGAATGTCGGAATTGACTCGTTCTAGAATATCCTTAGTGACTCTCATGTGATTGAGTTACATACATACATATACATACATATATCTTCACACCAAGTCCCTTACGGAGTAGGCAGAGAGTAAGGAGTGCCAGACCTCACGATCCTGACAAACCTGCCTTGCTTCCTTCACATTCATTACCCTTTTCATACAACCACGCCAGTTTTGGAGACTCTTGACACCACCCTCAGATAATATCCGATTGATCTGATCGTGAAATGTCAGCCTTGGTCTCCCCG
>DVZK01001158.1:0-10011 GCA_018236665.1 Calephelis perditalis
TTTTTCTTATAGTGTAATTTTTGACATTCTTATTAATTTGACATTTAGAGTAGGTACATTCCTCTATTATTTTATATATTTTTAATATTAAAAAAAATACGGGCAATTGTTAAATTTAAAATTTGACTTTCGTAAAATGAATCTTGTTACACTTACTTTGAATAAAAAAAAGGTTTTATTCTATTCTATCCCTGGTTAAAAGTACCTGTTTCTCCGTAGTTCTGAACTGAACTGTAATCCTCTGACAACTATCTGTTTCTTCTTGTTTTCCTTGCAATAGTCGATTGTATATTAATATATTATTTTAACTGGAATATATTTGTAATGTGTAAAAACATCATGTACCACTAGTTGCGAAATACCTATTTTCCGTTACTTGAATGATTATATATATCGTATAAATCAACCTAGGCATTAAATGATATTATATTTCACATAGTATACATTTAGGATAAATTAAAGTGCTTCTGCTTTTATAAAATAAATAGTATGTATCTAAAACTGTATAACAAAAAAACACAAAACCTAATAAGTATACAGAATTGGATGCAGTTTTAAAAGGAAAATTTAGTATTGAGATCCTAATTAAAAACGTGGCGTACGCTTACAATATCTAGATTTAAGCTTTATTAATAATAATTGCATTCGCCATCACAGGTTCCTCATAAAAAAAGTATATTTTCAAAGTTCAAGAGTTCACCAGAATATCGTCATATTTGTAAGCGCCTTTTCAAGTTTTCTTATAAAAAAGAATGTACGCGACGGTTTCAATCTCCGTTCGAGGGTTCTTTTTAAAAGTAAACCGAGACTCGACGTCGCCCTCCTCGACTGCATAGAAAAAGTGTGCGAGTGTGCGTGTAGTGCGAGCTCTATGTACTGGGAGTGCATCGCTCCCGGCGCCGAGTCGTCGCACTGCATATAGGGCAGTGCACGCCGTTGGCCGCCCCCCCCTCGTGCCGCCTCGCGATTTTCCATTTCCATCGTCCCTCGCTAATTTCAGTGCGCTCTGTCGCGATGTCGTAATGCGGAGAAATTCCACGATCCTTTCTCCAAACGGGTCTTTTATCAGCCAACAGACAAATCGCAAGGGAAATTGAGATATCGAAAATGTTTATATCTTAAGATGCGGTAAGCTATTCGTTTTTTATAAGTTTCCGAACAAGTAAGAGGCTTTCATGTTGGTAAACGTCAAATGAGGCCGGTTATTAAGGCGGTTCTCCAATCCTCCATCGGAACCTATCGCAGAACATGATAATCGCGGGTATTGATGTTATAGCAGTTGAAGTAAGTAAGGAGGTGATACTAATTCTGATAACCTACTGTACAGCATTTTACCACCTTGTTATGACTGACTGATCGGAACTGAAATAATTCAGTAAAGTAAATTACTCGTATCACCATCATCATCAGGCGCTGGGACGTTACATCTTGACCATCTTCGTATCGTCTTGAATATCTTATTACTGTCAGTTTAGTGGCATGGACCTGTGAGTAAATGAAAAAGGGTCAAAGGAGGCTAGCTTTTTCTTTAAAGACGTGTATTGTACTGGAAATACCCTTCTTTGGTAGACAATTTCAACTGTTAGCCAGTTAGTAATTTATATCGTTGGGTAGTATAACAGTTGTTACGGAGAAGTAAAAAAATATTTTTATTAATCCTGGTCTGCAATATTGTGTTACGTTACTTTGCTATGCCCCATATTTTAGGTATATCATGAAGTTCTGTAGGATTATACTAATGTTGTTTGGATTTCGTTTATGTCAACTAATTTAACTTTATAACTCCTATGTCTCAATTAATAATTGAATTAATGCTATTAACTTGTTATTATGGTACTGCTAATGCATACCTACTGTCAAAAGATCGTTTTTTAAAGCCACCACCCTAGCATTGTTCTTGGTTGTTCCTTACATTTAACCTGGGATCCACTTCTCTGCTCTCACTTTTTTGACTTTCTTTACAATGAGTTCGTCATACATGTCTTGTTCAACAAAACCTCCCCAGCCTCTTTATCAATTGGCAGTATCACCACGTTTTATGCTAATATGTCTACTTGGATCAGTTGGATTGGATTACCTGGATTGTTAAATGCTATGATTCAAATTTCATATTTCAAATTGTACGACGGTCGTCGAACACATTTAGATGGAGTAACAATATTCATACAGTGACAACAATTTACCGTATTCGCCCTCGTGATAAGAACACTCACCACTATCTTGTTCCGGACCCTACAAAGGTAAATGATCTATCGTGTCACCGCCATTAGACTTACATTTCAGTTTTCAAGTGTAACGTTATGGGTTTGATAAAAGTTTGGATGTTTGTTTATTTGCTTATAGTCATTAGTTTGTCTCTCGTTTGTCTTATCAAAATTAAATTTTAAATAATGAATAGACCAAATGAAACATTATACTCATGTATAATACTCATTCCGTAAAGGTCGGCAACGCATCTGTGATACTCCTGGTGTTGCGGATGTCCGGGGGCGGAGGTGATCACTTACCATCAGGTGACCCACTTGCTCGTTTGCCTCCTCTTCCATAAAAAAACATGTGAAACATAACTAAAATATTTTATGACGACCTAAGTTCGCTGACTGAATAATCCAGTACTAGATTTGCTCTATTTGGTGATGGGGTCGTTACATTCCCTCTAACAATAAACACTCGCCAAAACAGATCAGTCACCAGTTAAGACTATGTCTATGGGATGGGCCATTGGTCTGACAGCACAACACGTGTTAACAACGCCGCGAGCCCGCGCTGTGGCCACACCAGTTACGACGTTATGCTATTGAGTCCACTGTAGTAGTAACAAGTTCCTTCGGTCGTTGGCCGGCGTGCGTGTGCTCGTCGGTTAACTGTGGCGCGGAAACTAATTCTCGGCCCAGTGTCGACATTAGCTCTGCATTAGTCAACGTCTCTTTACGATACATGCTTTCAGGCTTTTTGTGGAAATAAATAAAACCTGCGGACTAATTACAGGAATTCATTCATCAAGCTTTAACTTATGATATGTAAGTTAAAGAAACTATTACAAATGAAGTGCTTGTATAGATATAATGTATTCAAATACATTTTAATGGTATTGGAAGGCAAACAAGCAGACGGATTTCCTGATGGTAAGAAATTCTCCCGCCGCCTAGAGAGACACCAAAGGTGGTTATGGTGCGTTACCGACCATAGGCCGGGATGTTAGGCCTCGAGCAAAAGTAAGTTTACCGGCTGGCTACCTTACCCTACTGGAACACGTCATGATGTAATGGCGGCAGGAATAGGTAAGGCGGTGGTACCAATCCGGGCGAGTCGCTGCTAAACTCTACCACCTAGTCATGACGTCACTAACATCTGACGGTGTTAATGACGGTAAGCCTATGCTCGCCTTTTACGAGTTGCTTGGCAGGAAGGCAGCTAATGGTCTATTCTGCAAAGGAGCCCGTACCAACACGGGGAGAAAATATTCTGGGGAGGAGACTATTTTTTATCTCGCAATGATTAAAAATGACAAATCACAGACCTTAAGCAACAAATACTTAAATTTAAGCAGCTATGGTAATACATTGGTGGCGGGCGGTACATACAATTTGTTAATAATTAACTTGTAACTGAGCGATGGTAAATATCGCGTGCTAATTGCATAATTATTGCTAATAAGTATTACGCAACCACCAGAAATATACGATTGATTACGTGATTCAAGTAAATTATTGCAAATCGATTGCTGATTGCTAACTTACCGAGCGGAACAGACAACGGCGAGCAAACCGAATAAGGTCCTACTGCTCCGGTCAAATTACTGAAAAACTCACCGCCATATTACCTACATTCTATCACTGTCTAATATTTAAAAAAAAAAATCTCTCTATTATAGTCTAATATTTACTATTGTGTAATTTCTTTTAATATTTAAAACAATAAGTTTGTTAGATCTTTTCAGTAAAAGGTTGGCTTCAAATTCGATGATAGATTTTAAAATGACATAGTCCAGTCACAAGAACCACTTGTGTATGCAATGTGAACTAAATATTTTCTAGACGCCTGTATAAAAACGCATTAATTTTGCGGCCAGACATATTTATACAAATTTGTCTAACATTTTCTAACATGTCAAATATGAATAAATAATAATAACGCGTAGCGAATGTGCGAACGCGGAAATGGTCGACGCCGTTATCTAACTGTATAGGTCTAGCCTAGAACAGTCCTGTGCAGACCTGGCGATAGGATCGGCCGACACGTCCTGAATTGATGAGCATTTTCGTGGCTATATATACCTACATATAGCTGGTATTTGGCTTTCTTGTGAATCATCCGTAAGATTATTATTGTTCCAAGTCCAGTGACTTCGTTAACATCTCGCCGTTAGCAACTGATAGCCAAAATGTTGAACCGCCTCGTTGGTCGGAGTGGCTAGCGTACACACCTAGCTACATCGACCGACCGCGGGGCTCGGGTTCGATTCCCGTCGGGGAACAGGCATTTGTGTGATGAACATTTAGATGTCTGCGTTTCCGGGTCTGGGTGTTTATTAAATTTATTCTGGTATCTATTTAAGTATTTCTATGTATTAATATCGTTGACTTACACCCATAACACAAGCATACAATTTGCTTACTTTGGGGTTAGATTCAATTTGTGTAAGTTGTCCAGGGATATTTATTTATTTATAGGTTTACCGTCTCTAACACCGTGACATCTGGCTAGGTGGTAAAGTTTCGCAGCGACTCGTCCGTCTGGTCCGTTGGTACCAACTTCTTACCTACTTCTGCCGCCGTAACGTCAGTGCTTACTGGTTCGGAGGAGGTAACCGGTCAACTTAGTTTTGCTCGAGGTCTAACATCTCGGCCTCAGGTTGGTAACGCACCATTATCACCTTTGGTATCTCTAGGTGGCGTGAATTTACCATCAGAAAATCTGTCTTCTAATATCATAAAAAAAATGTTTTAATTTTGATGTATGATGCCAACCAACCCTTACAAATGTAAGATTATTATCTGTGTATCCAGGTTTCAGCGGCAAGACATTCTATCAACGCTGCTATCTCGAATATCAGGAGGAGGGCCAGGGTTAAAGCGATCGCCATCCTACGTGGGTAAGTCCAAAAATCCAATGAAATGAATATTATTGGAATGCCAACCAACCTTCAATACACTTTTTACATAATTTTATTAGATACAAAATTAATAACCACTCCATTATTTACTATTTGATTATTTTCTTTACGCATCTGTTTTGTTTTTGATTGACGGATTTAAGTGAAAGAAAGGAATATTTGTCTATTATCAATGGTATTTAATACATTTTTTATTGGTTTTACAATATTATCATTTTTTTCACGTGATTATTCTTTACAAATTAACTTACTGGTGGTAGGCCATCTTTTTTTGTATCGTTAGAGTACTATTTCGGTACTTTTTTCGTAGCACATTTCGACATGGTTGGTTACGTTGCTATCATAAACGACTACGGTAAAAGTCTACTTATTTTGTATTTAAGCGCGCTTATGCCGTTCCTTTATTAGCCCGTTTATGCGAAGTCGGGTTATGAAAGTCAGAAAAGTTTATTAGATCCGGTGTAAATCGCGGTCCGGTTACAGAGGGACAAAAATTCAAAAAATGTATTGTGCTGCCCATTTTTAGCCTGGACTTTTTTTGTTTTAATCTCTTTATTGTGTAGAATTCGCTTTTCTATAGTTTTATTATAAGTATACTTACTGCAAACCTTATTAACACATCGCAATTTTGACCCGAATCCGCATTCTAAGTTTATGAAAGTAATAATATAAATAAATCAAAGTGAAGTGCTAATATCGTTGCAGCAATTTGCTTTGTTAATTTTTGGTTATCAAAATTCAAAAATCGTTTCCAGGATTGTGATATCTCTACTGGAGTATATCCTTAAGGCCTATTTGGCTAATTTTGGTTTTTAAATGTTTGTGGAAGGCCAGGAAAGCTTCATGAGATATAAAAAAAGGATAACTAGAAAAAACAACATTTGAAGTTTCCCATACAAATTTTACGGTCGGAATGAAGTTCATCGGGACAGCTAGTGTGACATAAATAACTTGCTATATACATGCAAATAATGCAAAATGTATGAAAGGAGGTTAAATATGGAAAATCTAGTCATTAGATTTTTTCAATATTTAGGAACTAAAGAAAAAAAATACAATTTTTTTCGTAATATTTCCTTTTAGCTCCAGACTTAGCGACAGCTATTCGGAGGCACATAGCCAACTGTGTGAGACACAAGAAAGGCAACTTCCCATGTCGGTATATCAACGAGTTCTGCACCTTCTCACTACCTGCAGGTATTTCTTACGCATCATTATTTACAAACGAAACGTTTTTAATTTTTGTATCCTTTTATATAAAACCCTTGGACTAAAAGGACCCTTGGACTCCTTCCTTCATCATTATCATCAATCATCATCATTAGCTGGAGCACGTCCACTGCTGGACATAGGCAAATGACTACTTGCATTTGGGGGATTTTGCCATAGTCCCCACGTTTGAGCAACAGCAGGGTGGAAGGACTTTGCTGCCCGTTCTGCGTAAACAATTTTATTTCCACCCACCTTGCACGGTTTGACCGCCGTTCGTCGGTCGACTTCGGATTGAGCTGATAGTACATTCCACACAGCGGGTGGTAGGGTCGTCACTTTCCTACGCCTCATTCCTTACAAGTCCATAATAAGCTGACCGGTGTCGTCTCTAATACCAATGACGTGATATGGCTTACAGAGATCGAAGAGTTACCGGCTGCTATCCAAGAGCAGCTGTTCACGGAACTACTAGACCGTGAGGCACAACAGACTTTAGAAGCTGATCCGCCTTTAATAAATTGGAGCCTCGAACTCAACGTTACCTTTGGTGAGTTGTTGATCTCAAATATATTAATTAAGTTCTATATAATCGACATATTATACTGTAATTCTAGTTATTCGTCGCGAATATTCGGTACATATAAACTTGGCATTTTTTTGTCTGAAAGAGTTTGACAGCATAGCTACCATAAATAACATGTCGTTGGGTATCTTAAAATACCGATATCTTAAAATGACTTCTACTCATTTTAAAATATCGGTATGGAAGTGAGGGAGTGCATCGCGCTGTCACTCATACTTGTGCTTCGTTTCTTTTCTTTGGTACAGTCGTGTCAAATTTTTGTTTTGTGTTATAAATGTTATATTCTTTGGTATGTATATTTATTCATAAAAATATTGATATTTTTTTACTTTCTACCACCAAAATAATAGTTTTGTTTATGGCACAATATAAAGGTTAGAATATTAATATACGTAACTGTAACTACAACAAACATACTAAACATGTTTTGGAACTTGAGCCGAAACTCGCCATTCGATTGTTGCACTCGATTGTACCTACGCCAGATTAGAATTAATTTCGTGCGAGGTCCACTTAAATTTTACGCAAACTTTACATTGATCTATGAGTGTCAGATAGAAGTCATATGTAAGCTTGTTTAAAGGGCCATGTTATTATGAAGCTAATTCCGAGAACTGGTATTGTAAAAAGACAAAATCTACTTTGATTTTTGTTAAAGAAGGTACTACACCAAATGGCAATATTAGCAACCAGGAGAAAAGAAGTGAAGATATCTTCAGTTACTTTCAAATTAGTTTAGAATTTATATGAATAGTGCGAAACAAACCGTTTTAACTTAACTCTATGAAGTTTTATTTCCTATAATTTTAAATCACAAGTGGAGGTAACTGCTTGGGTAATTTGCTACACACTATCCCAAGCAAGTATTTCCACCTTATCAGGACGATGTTTGATACCTTGTAGGTATTACAATGTTTATTAATGTAATTGTGATGTGCATGTACATGTGCAGGATCTCGGCTGTACGCGTTATGGAACCGGTCTGCGGGCGACTGTCTGCCCGACGCGCTGTGCCAGGCCGCCTACGGGGTGTTCGACCGCCACAACGTGCTGCGGACTGCGCTCGCCGACACGCTGCATCACGCGCACAGGAGGTCTGTACTCTATATTCACTATTCTATTACACTATTTTAAGAATACGCACGAAAACATACAGCTCCGAAGAGGTAGGCGTAGGTACAACAACCACACTAAGTCCCACAATTTGATAGGTCGCAAGCCTATCGTCAACTAACTCCATATCCGATTTCGGGCTTTTAATTTCCTTTGAAAATTGGAAATACACATTTTCCTGCATATTGCCTGACTAATGTATCGAAGTAAAAATCCAATATCGGACCGCTAGACAGCTAGTCACATTAAGTATTGTTTATTGGTATTATTTGCCCTACCATTTGTCTGTGGTCCTATGTAGTCTACGCTGGCACTTTAGAATGGTCTTTAATGTTGATCTTGCTTTTTTAATTGTGACTATTTGTAAGTTTTTTATATTATAGTAATTTGAATTGATGTTTATGAATACACGTGATAATATTGTTTGTTTAAGTTTGTATGCGCGGTGGCAAGCATGGGAGAGGCTGCAGGCGGCGCAGCTGCAGTACGTGCCGGAGGAGAGCCAGCTGCGGGCCGAGTGGGGGAGGCTGGCCGCCGCCGCCGCGCGACCCGGGACCGCGCTACACCAGGTGAGGGGGCAAACCTACCTACGTAGGGGAAATAGGAAAAACACTGTATTTGCTTTTGGGGCAGCTAGACCTACTGTACCTGATGAGGTATTTGGGGTTTATCGTAGTGAATAATAATAGTATGTCTTTTGACGAGAGGAGCGTATAAACTGAAAGTTGACATTTGAAAAAACATTTCCTTGTCAACAAAATGTTGTAAAGATTACCACTTGTGGATTAACATTACGTTTTTGAGTATGAGTGTAGGAGTGGTGTGTGTGGTGTTCTAGCTGCACGTGTTCGCGCTGAGCCACGTGTTGCGGCGGCCTGTGGTGGTGTACGGGGTGGACGTCGTCAACTCATTCCGCGGGGAGGCGCTTGGCTACGCCAGGTTCCAGGGTACACACTATACATCATTTATTCTTTAAATACAGGCTGTTAGTGACAGCTTGTTTAAAATTAAAACCATTGACTCACCTTACGATACTAAATTTAAAAGGAAATTAATTTAGTATAAAATTTTTTTTGAAAATGTTTTATGTTTTTTAACTGTTTTTATTACTAGCTAGCGGGGCCGGCGACATTGTCGTCTCTTAACTGATTTATTGAAATTGATAGTCACAGTTACATTGTTTTTTTTTATAAAAACTTTCGCCTGGTAGTAAGTAATACACGTCCCTGTACAAGAACCAAGAAAACAAAAAAGAATTAGCGAAATTGGATCATACATGATGCGAAGAGAAATGGGGATTCATTTTTATGTTAAATAAAACCAAAAGTGATCAATTTTTTTGTAAACTCAAAGAAGTACTAAAAACTAGCAGACTATTGCGTTTCGAAAACTAAAGGTTGATTTTAAAATAAAGTTGTTTAAGGTCACGTATTTAATGTATACCATTTTTCACCAAAATCGGTCCAGCGGTTCAGGCGAGAAAGTGCGTAACGGACAGACAGCCTTTCGCATTTGTAAAATTAGTTGTATTATTTACAAGTAGTAGTGATATAATATTACGTCGTACCGAAACATTCCGATTTAACGATATTTTTATGTTGTGATCATAATGTGGCTCCACACATGGCTATTCGGATAGCTGTTCAATGTTTGTTGTATTTGTTAATACATTCAACGTACTGGCAAATAGGCAATATATAACCATCTACACATAGAGACGAATACTAGAAAAATGTACATTTGTCATCTAAAAGTAAATTTGTTGTACTAAATCATGACCGAAAACTACGTTTACACCAAATTAACGTTGCACTCGCAGTTTTGTAAGCTAATATGTATACTGGCCACTTTATTATCTCCTTTGATGTATTTTAAAAAATCGACAGACGTAATTCATTTCAAAGTATCAGCGGGAGTTTTGGCGCCATCGAGAGAAAAGATGGTCGAAGTTTTTTCATAATTATTGAATTTCGTGTTGATATTGAGT
>DVZK01001159.1:0-10011 GCA_018236665.1 Calephelis perditalis
CATACAAAATGTATAGAAGAGTTGGGTCCCGCGCCGCATCGTCTCAGTTTTTCTCGCGCCCACCTCTTCTATACATTTTGTATGAAAATCAAAGAAGTGGCGCACCTCGCCCTCACCTTATGCCTCTTGTATTTGTCCCTGAGTGGGCTGTTTTCGGACGATTGTAGGTATATGTAATGATATCTAATCATTGTGTTAATGTATCTTTCTAATTAGGCGTACGTAGTGATAAGCGAGTTCGGTTTTGTAAACAATGTGAAAACAAACTAGGTACCTGTCCACCTGAACCCCGAGCGTCAATCTGGGCAACAATGAAGTTTCGCGTGGTGGCAAGATACCAGCCCCAATCTGGCTTCCACCGCTCTGTGACTAGCTGACCGCCAGGCTCAGCCGACCTGGTGAAAATAAACAATCTACGATATTTACACTTAGACAATAAATGTGTAGAACTGTAGAAAAATGATGAAAAGCTGTGTTTGTACATTGAAGGTAGGGTTGCCACCTTTTTAGAACGAATAAAATATTTTTTTAAATTTTTTTTGAACAAAAATAAAGTACACAGCATTAAAATAGAGTATTATTCATTTGTCTATATAAACAGTTTCTTTTTGTAACTTTCGTTCCTAATATTCAATATTACCAAACGTCAAAATTGTGGCTCCAGATATCGTTAAGTACCTAAGTACTTGTAACTAGTTATGCGATTGTCATGATATTCAGTTTTAAGTAAATCGAGTATTTTTAAAACGAAATAAAATTAAAAAAAAACTTTTTGTGAAAGGCGTGTTAAAAAGTTGTTATAAAATTATTTAAGCATTCTAACGTATTCTACTACATTGTGGTTTGCACATATTTTAATATTTGTGAAAACGATATGTCCCGGTGAATTTCGTTCTACCCGTTCTATTTATATGGGAATACTTAAAATGTTTTTTCCTAGTTATCCTTTTTATGTTGTAAATAGGTAATCCCTGGTCTTTAACAAATAATTCAAAGGCAAAAATAGCCAAATTTGTTCAGCTACTAAAGTAGAGCTTTTAGCGAGATTGATGAACAGCTATGAATTTTTATTTATACATACACACACATCTTCACGCCAAGTCCCTTATCGGGTTGGCAGAGGTTATCGAGTGCCTGTCTGACTTCCTTCACAATCATTACCCTTTTCATCCAAACACGCCCTTTCGCATTTTGACACCAACACTTTCTTTCAATCCCACTCTTTCTCGGAACTCACTGTTACGAATGCGGTCATATTAAAATAAATTCAAAATGTTGAAAATGGACCATATTAGGAACTGGGCAATCTTAGGCGCAAGTATAGACCTTATAAGTGCTATAGTTGAACACTTGAGATTTTCCAAAACTGCTATATGTTTAATGCTGTATGTTTTGATTAATATGTAATTCGAGAACACTATATCCATAATACAAGCTAGCGTATACATACAACAAATAACTAATAAGTATAGGTTTTTGCGAGATTCATATTTTTTTTACATATGCTAAACACATATAAAAATATCACTTGGAGATATTTAAGTTTTATTACGTTTCCAGAGCTAGGTATAAATTTCCACAAAATTTCAAAGAAAGGAAAAAATCTCCTCAAACAGCAATTGAAACCTTCGTTTGAAAGGTTTTTTTTAATTATTGTTATCAACTAGGAAAAATTAAAATATTGGTCGGAACTTGTTTTAAATTGTAACTAAAATATAAAGTTACATTACATAACATTTGAATTCATTAGTTCTTGTTATTTTTACTTGAAAACGTGCATTGCGAACGACGATGCCTTATGGCGATCAGAACAGGATTTGTGGAGCGCTGCTGCAACAATATGGTAATTCCACCATTTTATTTACTTGGTTTCTACATAAAAAGAAAGATAAATCATTTAGACGATATTCTGCTAGTACCTACCCAACTACTTATTATGACAACTGTGTAATCTTTGTAACAATGTAAAATGACGTATCTAATAATGCAATCTCTGTTATGAATAATAACAAAATATAACATTGAAATATTCTTGAACAGGTATTAATTTTTTTTTCCAATGTTAAATATTGCTTTTTATAATTTATTTGTTACGTATATTTATACCTAGTAACTAGCTGTTTACTTAGCGTAGAATCATTTGTTACGATATTCGTAGAAATTTTCATCATCAGATATGGACTACCTGATGATGAAATATGACGAAAATTTATGAAGTTAAAAAAAAAAAAAAAATAGCCTATGTTGGAACAATAGCCGTAAAAGTGTAACAGATTTTCGAATTTATAATGTTAATATGGATAGTTTTTTCAAAATCAAATTATTTGACCGACAAAGACGTCCTATATTTGACGTCTTACAGACCCAACTCTCAAAATATAATGAGAAAGATGACGTCTTTCTCATTTCTCATGTCACCAACGAGGTGATAAAAGATTTCAGAACGTCAAATTCTAAAGATATTAAAAGGGATTGTAAAAGTGTTTAGTGTAGTTGGCAGGAGTAGTGGTCTTTTGATAACTCTGTAGTGTCAGATGACCAAAGCAGATGGATGGCAGCAGTTATTTTCAATTCCATATATTTTCGAAACAAGTTTAACGAAGGTTAACATGTCGTTATCTGCAAGACATCCTCAAATCACCCACATTTATGAGTTGGATGAAGTAAAATTTGTGTTTTTTGTTTTTCATAACCTGTCCGTTTTTCTATTCATAAACTCGTATACATTTAGAATGATAAACTACCGAATCACTCGAGCATTAAGTCAAACTCGGGTTCCCGACACTTGGTAAAATTCTGATTCTGAGTAGATTTTTTCTAGTACCTTCTATTTTTATTGTAGACTAAATTGGCGTATGAGACGTTTCCGAAACAATGCCGTGCCAAATGCCTGTAATAAAAAGATTTACTCATCACTAAAAGATCGGTGATGGAATTAAAAATGTTCCTGATTCTGTAGTTATTCGTGGGTAGTGATGTTCTCGCACCAACAGGTGAAATATTTGCTCATTTGCCTTCAATTGAAGGCAATGCACCGAATCCGATCCAGCATAGCTTAGATTTCGAACAGAATCTGAAGCATTTAAATATTAGTGACGCAACCAAAATTTGTTCAATCATCAAATTATTTCGTAAAGCTGTAACAAGAATAGAGTTCCAAAAAAATGTATTAAGGCACGGAAGGGTCATGTTAAGTAATCCCAATATATTTGTCGAATATCTTCAATGACCCTTTTTTCAATTTCTTAATGTGTCTATAAATTTGGTCAATATTAAATCACCTCTATTTAGGGAACCATTGCAATAATTAAATTTAAGCGTTAAAATGTCCTCGTGATCAGTTCAAGCATTTAGATATGCAATTCAAGAAATCAAAGAATATTATTTTTGATTCTATGGTTTTCAATAGTTAAGGAGGATCTTTAAATTTTTCAGACCCCCGACTTTTGGATATTTATAAAGCGGAGATGGCGTTTGGAATCGAGAGATTCTTCCTTCTGTCATATTGCTTAGCGTGTTGCTGGAGAGGAGTCAGAACGAGAGAGAACCTGAGGGTAGTGAGGCAATGGGCAGAGCTGGACTTTGCTTTCCCAAGTGAGGAAGCTAAACAAGACGCAATCACGAAACGGTATTACGTGCCTGGGAATTCTGTACCCATAGATGTCGACGTAAATTATAGAATGGGTAAGTTTTCCTTTTAGTTCTTTATTTACCTCTTCATAATTATTATCAGTATTTCGACGTATTTATTAGTATGTATCTTGGAACTGACTAGTAGCTCTCCAGGATCAATATTATTAATGATCACAATAGTTTTTACATTAACATTGAGGCTTTCAAAAAATTGACTAATGTATTTAGATTTCTTTTCAAACTCTCCAAAAAGACAAAAAATATGTTTTTAATGCTTGTTACTAGAAAACTCCCGCAGTAATTATTATCAGTATTTTGCTGTTTCACTATAACGTGAATCTTTTTAAATATTTTAACGTATTTATTAGTATGTATCTTGGCACTGACTAGTAGCTCTATAGGATTAATATGATTAATGATCACAAAAGTTTTCACATTAACACTGAAGCTATTAAAAACCTAACTAATATATTAAGATTTATTTTCAAACACTCCAAAGAGACACAAATTATGTTTTTGATATTTGTTACGCCATTACTCCCGCAAAATTAAGAACTTTTTTAAAAGGTAGATCATGATTCCAAGGTATATAATTATACATTTTATGCAACCCACATTTAATTTCAAACTTATAAATAATAATAATTTTTTGTTGACTTAAAAGATGTGGTATCGGAGTTGTAGTTGATTTTTGCGGTTGTACTAAATAATTTATTGAGAAAGTGCAATAGGTACTGTCTGAAACAGATAATTCTGTATTGAGTCTGAGTAATGGGTTATTACATTTACCACTTTCATTACCGTTCTCGGAATAAAAATGGCCGTTGCCATTCTAATCATTCAGGAAATCACTGATAGATCATTGAATGGAACAAAAATTAATTAGTATTTGAACTACTTCTGGGTTTTTAATTAACAAAATATAATGAGTCAGATGCTGCAGATGCAAAAAAGTATAAAAATACAACCTTAAATATCAAATTTAATATTTGTTTTAACTAAGAAGAATTAGAATTAGAAACTCGTTTATTTCACAAAAGGCACTTGTGACGCGTCTATGTAATACTTAAAGCGATCTGCGTATCAGAACGTACTCCATACTGGATAGATCAGCCAGAAGAAACTGAGTGGGCACGTCTCTTTTTTCTCATTTTGCAATATGTATAAAAATAAAGTAGCCATGTATTGTATTTCTAAGATATTGGCATGAGAAGCAATTAATCCCAAGTTCTTTTATCTGCTAAATGCAAGTATTCAGCAACGGTTTCAAAACCTTTTTTGATTCACTCCCATTTAATACCTTTTTTAAATTTATTATAGGGTTATATTTTTCTGCAGAACTCTGGACCAACACGGTAATGTACGTCCCAATTTCAAAATATAGTCAAAAAGTATTAAATACAATCCAAGAATGCTGGGTTTAACCTTTATACACACACAGACACAGACTGTACGTCACTAGTATTTGACTTTGAAGTTTGGACAAGTTAATTTTTTAATGTCTCAAATTCCTGTTATATGAAAAACAAATGGTTAAGAATATATCATTTTAATAGATAAAACTATTGAAATAATAAACGATGAGGATAACTGGTTTTTTATTCATGAATACATCCTACTGTGAACGTCACTTTTTGCATAGTTTAAAATATATTATAATTACAAATGTCTACAAATATTCGAAACCGTGACGCCAAGTTATCAGACACGTTACTGATTTCGTTCAAAAAAAAATAATTGGACAGAGACCTGTATCACTTTATTCAATTTTAAAACGTTAAATAGTTTTCAATGGTTTTTAAGTTTTTATTTTAAGTTTAATTGACCTATTCCTTAGAACAAGTAACAATACATGTCATCTAAGTTGAAAAGACTCCTATCCTATATCCTCTCCTAGCATTAAAGCGAGTATGAGTAGGACATTTAATTACTTTCACAGAAAAAAACTCTGACATCTGAGCGGACGTCTAGTTCTATGAAATATGACAGTATTTTTATAAGCGACAACCACAGACTAGTAAGAGAACTAGAACGTTGTGATCACAATTGCGGATTTCAACATGCGATAATCGTCCGATCTGTGTGGTCTGTTTAAAAAAAAACTACACACTCACACAAAGTTAAGGTGTCGTTATTATAATTCGCATTAATACATCTGTCCTGATATTAAGCGAAGAAAAAAATAAGCCCCTTTTTACGAAAATCGTGGGGACGGAGTAGTACGAAATTGGGCAGACTTGTAGCTTATGAGTTGAAGAAAAAGCAGAACGCTAAAATTTTTGATTTTAAAGTTCATTCATTTAAAAAATAAAACATTACACATATTATCATGCATTTGACACACACAAACAAATATATTGATATCGATAAAAAATCACACATGATGCTTATAATGTATTCATAATGTTTGGAAACAAAGTAGTTGGTCTTGATAAATGAAGATGGCGTTCTTATCAAAAAGATAATAATTGAATAACTTATAACCTCTGTGGTCGAGCGGTCCGGGTGTTGGGCTTGACTGCATGAGGGCTCGGGTTCGAATCCCTGGTCGGCCAACAAAAAGAAAATTAGATTTTTCCAATTTCCTAATAAAAAAAATGTTAGTCGGGATTGGAAACGTGCGCGGTTGGCGATAGGCTTGCCACCTATCACATGATGGGACTTAGTATCTTCGTTCTAGTCGTGGGTGCCCTGGTTGTACCTCTATCTACCTCTTCGGGGATATGGGCGTGAAGATACTTACTTACTTACTTAACTTATAATTAAAATTTAATATCTTCGAATTTCGACCTATGGGTGACCTCTTGTACGTATTAGAACTGATTCTAATAAAATAAAATTTACATAAAATAAAAATATTAAAACCAAGATCCAAATTAGTTTGGCACATTTACTATATTTTTAAGCGCAAAGAAATAAACGAATAGGTAATCAAAATAAAAATTGGCAGAATCTTATCACAACAATTTTTCTGGAATATCTTAAAGGCAGAGTCTCTCGTTTTAACTCAATTTAATATTAATATAGAGAGAAGTGGTCCTATTAATAAAAAGGAAAATGTTTATCATGATTATATTATTTATGGTAGGAGTATTTACTATATTGTGAATACAAAGTCTAAAAACAAGTCAATAACTTTTGTAGATCTACAAATCGCCTTATCTCTGTACTATTGATCGATATTATTAGAATTCGTAGAGAATGGTAATTAAAATAATGTTGGAATGTTTAATATTTTTAACATCCGTTTAACACAAGAATTCTGCAAATAAATAAATTTTATATTATGTTATTGTCTTACACCAATCTATAAAGATATACATATCTGAAAAAAGAAAAGTGTGCATATATAATCTCACTAGACAATACACGCATATATTATACACCGTGTAAATGACAGCGTACCGAAAAATGAAGCCATGGATTCTCTACATGTTAAATATACATATGTAGTTGGAATTGCGTGTCGGAAATTTCATGATTTTTTTTAATTCTTTTTGTATTTTTTTTCATTGATTTCACTATTATTTCATTTCTAGAATCTAACGCAACTCGATTTTTATTTAAAATCTTATAAATAACACATTTTTACTTAAAACAGCAATGTAAGAAAACAGGGTATTAGGTCTGCACCTACAGCTCGCAACGCGCGGCTTAAGCTTATACTTTGTTCGCTATACATTGCGGGCTGAAAAACTGCTAAATATTTAACCACTTGTTTCCGAACATTCACACATTTCCAAAAACTGTTAACGGAATTTTGAAATCTGATATGTATCTAAACTACCACAGAAGTTTTCGTTACGGTGTCAAATACACCCTGTATACACATGTCGCGAGTTAGGCATAAAGACTGTTAGGCGTAGACCGAGTCTTCACTGCGAATTTTTAGTTAAAATTTTCTTGCTAACTCAGAATGAAAAACTGTTTCTAAATATAATAAAAAAAATACTAGAATGTAGTATCTATGAATTAAGCTAATGAAAAAAATCTAAAGAGATATGTTTTTAAAACCGTGACCAAGCTCTATAATACCAACCCCACAAGTGTACAAAACCACCATTACGGTTGTTCATTTGTAGGGTATTCAATATTTGGTGTGGACGTTATCAAATTAGTTTTAAATTATTATTTAAAAGAAGAAAAGACCAAACTTCAAAATGCTGGATTAATAAATAATCAAGTAAATTTGCATTTTTATGAAAATGGAGGCAAATGAGTTAGTGTTGGATGATAATGACCGCCCCCTCGAATACTTGCAACAAAAGACATTTCATAATTATTGTTTTCGACCTTTTAAAATGAGTAAGCTCTTTTCTTGATTGTCATAAACCGTAGTGTTATAAATACACCCATACTAGTAATTGTTTTCATAAACATTTCATTTATTAATGGTCAAATTGCATGGTACGTTTAATGTTTTTTACTTAATGTACATAAGCATGTATAGTTTTCATAACTGAAAAAGTCATCTAGTTTGGAAAGTCTTGTTTGGCTGCTAGATCGTCTCTTGTCTGCAATAAACTATGCTGCTAATGACAGAAAACGAGGTTTGTTATTAGTTTGATGTATGTGTGTGTGTGTCAGTCTATGGCACCGTAACTATGTTCATAAAGTTTGGAAACAAGTAGTTGGTCTTGATAAAGGAAGATGGCATTATTGTCAAAAATATATAAAAATAATTATGGTCGAATTCGTCCGATGGTGACAACCAGTAATGCATAAATAATAAACATACACGTGACATAATGTAAATATAACATAAAACATCTACCGCCTTACTAATAAAACTTACGCGCCCGTTAATCTGATGTGTAACTTCATTTTTTTTTAGCAAAAGGGAAGTTATACACCAGACCACCGGGTGCACAAGTTTTATTAGTAAGGGGGCTAGTATGTAAATTTTTTGTGAGACCATCTCGGAATCAACAGCTACCTTTCGAAAGAAGAATAATCTAGTTACGACGTGGTACCGTACCATTACCAAATAATTTTTATAAATAATTTTACTGCACTAAAAATAAAATAAATAAAAGCTTTAAAACATAAACTTAAATTATTTGAGTCTGTTAAAAATAGACAAATGCTCTTATACAGAACCAACATTATTAACAAATAATACCACATTAGAAATGATGAATATTTATGGAATGAAATACATCAAGAATTATCGATTCCATTGTCTTTGGTTTATTTCAAAAGTGAATCAACTTCTGGTAAAATGAAATAAATTTACATTAAAATAGAGGCCTGTAGTAATTTAAAACGAATTACATTAAAATACGAGTAGATTTAGTATTTGTTGGGAGAACGCATGGAACAAGCAGACAGATTTCCTGGTGGTAATAACATGAGGTTAATCGGTATAACCGGTATAACATACCGGTTTGGGCTGCGCGAAGTATGATTTTTTGTTCAATATGTTTAAAAATGGCGTGGCCCGATTTTGACATACACCGATTGGCGATTATTATGGGACTAAAGTGTCTTCCCCTATTTACCCTTCTCTTCGATCATACGGGCGCGAACCGGTTTATTAGTAAATATATCGCCTCGTTGGTCGAGTGGCTAGCGTACACGCCTAACTACATCGACGAACCGCAAGGCTCGAGTTCGATTCTCAACGGGGGCAGGCAATTTTTGTGATGAACATTTAGATGTTTGCATTTCCGGGTCTGGGTGTTTATTAAATCTATTCTGGTATCTATTTAAGTATTTATATGTATTAGTGTCGTTGAATAACACACATAACGCAAGCATATAATTTGCTTACTTTGGGGTTAGATTCAATTTGCGTGATCTGTCCAGGGTTATTTATTTTATTTATTTATTTATTTGAACGGGTAGTCCGATTTCAATGTAGTTTTTTTGTTTGAATGTTGACGTGTTCGAGACGATTCTTAGCTACATAACATTTTATATAGGTTTTGTCAGGGATTCATTTAATTATTTAATTTTAGTATTATTGAAGTATTAACATAAGCAACCTCTATGGTCACAGATGTAAAGCGCATCCCGGTGGCGATGGACGCGTGCAAGGCGTATTTTTGAAATGTTTTAACGGTAATTTGATTTGATTATTTTTATACTTTAATTGTCGTCAATAATTAATTATTTGTAGCTCTCTTAAAAACCACTTACATTTTATTTATATTAGTTAAAGAACATAGTTAAAAACTAAGCTTAGGGGCCATTCAAGTAATACGTGAGCGCTATGGGGGGCCAGAGGGGGTCTTTGCTTTGCTTATTTTGGATGACAAGGGGGCTAGGGGAGTCTAGATGATGATTATGTCATGGATAGTTATTTACTTTTTTACACGAATGTCAACCCTCACATTGTCTTTGCTAGAAAACGAAACGCATTTTCTTGGATTCCTG
>DVZK01001160.1:0-10010 GCA_018236665.1 Calephelis perditalis
ATCGAGTTACAAGTACCTATCGTGTTTTGAGTCGTTAATTAATCAAGAGCGTTTATCGAACTACATTATAAATTTTCCTTAGAACCAAACAAAGCTTATTTGATGGTTTAAATTTAATTAAATCGTAATTTAATTTCGTATATCTTGGCTTAAGTGAGAATGAAAAATTGGCGATTCTTATTCCAATTAAAAAAAAAACAACCCGAAAGCGCCTACTTATAAATAAAAAAGTAGCTTCAAAATTTCATCTTATAAAAAATGTTAGCGTACTAGTCGAAAATAGTCGAATTAAGAAACTCTACTCTAAATCGCAAAGTTTTCAGCAAATTCTAATATAATAATTCTTCTAACTCATCATTAATGAGCAAAGTACGAGAGGTTTTTATACAAGTGTAGTAAATCCAAACATAAATATATCTTATTAACTTTGTTTGTTCTTACCTAACTTCACTTACTTATAACTTTTACTCCGTTAGTTTCCTCAGTGTTATTTCCCTGTTTTCCCGCTTTCTAGTTACGAGGTAACCATTTGTTGGTGTTCTGTGATAATAAAGTTGATTATATTAGGAGATAAACTAACCACGCTTCTTGACAGGAAGGTTCATTTGGAATTCCATTTTAACCGACTCGAAAATAAGGGTGTTCAATTTGTTATTTGCTAGCTGATGCTTTAAATTTGGCTCCATTTGATAGTTCTACTTTTATTATTTTTTGTAAGATATCGTCACGCCCAATCCCACAAGGAGTATCACAATCAGGGCACCTACGACTAGCCGAAGACACTAAGTCCCACAATATGACAGGTTGCAAGCCTATCGCCAACTGGGCACATATATCCAATACCGGCCAACGTTATTTTTATTAGAAAACTAGCTACCGCCCGCGACTCCGTGCGCGCGGAGGTCGATCTAAAACTGAAAAATTAAGATTTTTTTTCTTTGTATTTTTTCAGGATTAAAAGTATCCCATTTTATGCCCGGGATAATAAGGTATAATTATATCAAGTTTCATCGAAATCGAACTGTTAGTTTTCACGTGATGCCTGAACATACAGACAGACAGACAAAAAAATTTTTAATCACATTTGGGTTTGGTATCAATCCAGTAACACCCCCTGCTATTTATTTTTTCAATATTTTCAATGTACAGAATTGACCCTTCTACAGATTTATTATATGTAAAGATATAATTACTTGACTTCCACGAATTTTGGGAAAACTGTGACAAGGAGGGGGGGAGAGGTCAAAAAATTCTAAAATTCTCGTGACGTAATTTATGAATGGCCCCTAACAAGTCCGAGTAATAAATAAATGCACTAAAATAATTTTTGCTTAGAAGTAGTTGTCCAATTTATTTTAACTATTGTATTAACAATTCTCTTATAAATTCAGCTTACTCCATCAGAGATATGGGTGGCACTCTTGAATGTAAACTAAAGTTTGTGGCATACGGGTTTGCTTTACATTGATATCAGTAAAACTGACTAGCTATCAGTCCGGCATTATTGCTCTTTCCCAAAAACTTGTCATAATAAAATGGGGGTCACTAAAAACTTTATTTAATTTACGTACAACCATCATCACACACACATAAGTACACACACAAACACCCAAACGCACGCACGCTGTGCGTTGCACCTTTTTTCTCTATGTGTTTAATTTAATCATTAATCAAAATTGCTACTATGGCGAAGTTGTCAATGTTAAAAGAAAAACTTTATCGCAACAGCCCCAATGTAGAGAGGTAGCTTCTGTACAATCGAGCGTTGAGTCACAGGTAGGGGAGCGAGGGGCTTGTTGTAACAATTTTCATTAAAACTAATATATCTTGAGATCTATTGATCAAATTTCTGTTAAATAAAAATGGATGGATACTGTAACTCTTCCTCTACCTAATCAAGTATAGATAATACCAAAACTATTGTTAGTTATTTTACAATCCATTATTTTTTACAAGAAGTCCGGTGTTACAACTTACCTCGTGCTTGGGGCAAGTTGTAACATCTACCGGGGCAAGAAGTAACGACAAAATGAAACGACAATAATACCTCTAATCATTTATTATTTATATATTTTTAACAAAATTGACATCTTTCTAAAGTAAGCATTATGTAATTCTGATCAAATATCAACTCAAATACACTTTTTCAGTAATCAACACTTAAAAATTAAGTAATTAACAGTTTTATTTAGTCAACACTACTTATAATCATCATGGCACTTTTTAATCACAGTAAGTAATTAAATTATTTTTATCTAACGTATGCTTCGTAATTATCTCTTCTTAATAGCTATGTAATAAAGTATTATACTTATGTAAGAATCAACATTTGGTGGGTTTCATTATAATTAAATTCAGTCTTCATCTGAGTTACAATTAATGCAAATAAAAGATATAGTGTCTCTTCTAACACATCCTACATGTGCCCACATCTTACAAATGATACACTCTATCCAATCTTCTTTATTTGTATCTGTGTAAGCTTCACCACATACCAGACAATACCACTCTTCTGCGTCAGATTCTGAATCTGAACATAAAATCTTTTTTTTAGCTCTGCCCACTCCGGTTTTATTATTTGTTGATTTACCTTTGGCTTTGCCCTTTCCCTTTCCTTTCCCTTTTCTTTTAATTTTGTCATCTTTTTTCTGTTTTTTCCTCATCTTTTCCTCATATTCTTTTTGTAAAGCTTCCTTTTCAGGAGTGTCCGTCAATACTGTAGATTTTCTTTTGCGTCTGTTCTTTGTACTAGCTTTCCTTGGTGGCGCCTTTGGTAAAGGTCTAATCTTCGATGGCGAGAAAGTTTTTTGTAGACCGGAGCAACTCGGAGTTGGTTCGTTTGCAGTTTCGATCTGGCTTATAATTTCCGTGGCGCTTATATCAACTTCAGGGACAGAATCTAATAGTTCCGGATTTTCAAGATTCAAAGATATATTCAATATATTATCGGTGACATTTACGTCATCTGGCTCTTGTGTAGGATTTGGACGATCAGTAACATAAGATGGCGCAAAGTCGGAGTCTTGGAAAATATCAGCATTCAAAGGCCATAAACCTGAAGCTTTAAATCCACTCATAATATTAGCAGGGTTTAGGGCAAGCGGTAACGACTCTTTCACAATACCTGGGATGTCATATATTGTCATCGTTTTCCCTGGATTGTTGTGCATCCATGCTGTCTGTGCCCTATTTGTGTAATTTTTAAAAGGGCCGTACACTCCTACGTCTAAAGGTTGCAAATTGTGGGAGCAGTGAGGGGGAAAGGATAACATGATGACATTATTTTCCTTTGCTTTTTCAACCACTGCAATATTCACGTGTGAGCTATGGTTATCAAGAAGCAACAGAACTGGTTCTTCCTTAGTGGGTTTTGCATGATTTATAAAATGTTCCATAAAAATTGAAAATTCTTTTTCGGTCATCCATCCGGAGGAATTACCAGCACCAATGCAATCTGGAGGTCCACCACGAATAAACATTTCAGAATATTTCAGCCTGGGAAAAATGAACATTGGTGGGATAAAATTACCCGCAGCGTTTGAGGCACAAGCAAGTGTAACAAGAGTTCCCCTCTCAGCCGATGTGATAGCTCCAATTTGCTTTTGGCCACGAGCAGCTACTATTTTCTTAGGTTTTTGAACCGTTGTTACCCCTGTTTCATCTATGTTCCATATTCGAGAAGCATTAAACTCATATTTTTGGAGCAGTTGTTGATATATTTCAAAGAATGCATTAACGTTAGTCTTATTAAAAGACGTCGCTCGACTTAAAGAAGTCGCTTCTGGTGTCCTTAGAGATAAATGTGAATTTCTGCGCATAAAACTTTGGAACCAGTCAGTACCAGCCATTTTATTTTGATGCCAAGAAGGAGGAATGTTTTTAGCACTAATCTGCACACCGCATTGGTAAGCTAGTTTCCTTACTTCTATAGGAAGTAGTCCAAAATATATATCGGCGCACTTGAGTAGATAGGAAGCTATCTTACCTTCCTCTTCTGCAGTAAAGACTTGTCTAGGCTTAATATAACCAACTCTTAATATTTCATTATTCTTCTTTTTCTTTATGTATCTATAAAGAGAGACGTGACATAATCCGAAAGTCTGACTAGCTTTCCGAATACTGCATTTTTTTTCTAAAACTTCAGCTGCCGCTAACTCGTACACTTCTTGGCTTTGTGTTGCCCGCTCTGACTTTCTTTTATATACTCTCATTCTAAAACAAAGACAAAAAGTAGGTATCAACATCACAACTTGGGGCATGTTGTAACACGTTACAACAAGCCCCGGGATTTTGTTACAACTAACCCCATGATATGATTTTTAACATTTATCAAGTTAACTATTTCAACAATTTAGCAATCATGAAAACTGTTACACATTATCAGAGATAGATAAATTTGAATGGAAATAAGATATAGAACATTTGAAATTATATGAGATTAAAAATGCAAACCGAAAATTTACGACAGTTCAAAATTACATTACCTGGCAGAAATGGAGCCCGTGCTCACTACCGCTCACTGCGCCGGCCGGCGGGACACTGGCTATGGTAACATGATGCAGCGCGGTTTATAGGTTAATGGAGTCAAAGAAATACTTTAATAGCGTGTAAGATCCAAGTGAAAAGAGCCTGTTACTACTTACCCCTGTTACAACAAGCCCCACGCTCCCCTACGCTCTTTCAAATATAAAAAGAGTCATAAAAATCGGTTCAGAAATGACGCAGAAATCGATTAGCATACATAAAAAAGTAGGAGTCGATTTTTCACCTTTTTTCAGTCAGTTTAAAACAAGCAATATACAAACTTTAAAATTCTATTAATAAAGGTTATTTTATATGATTTTTGTTACTATTATTGAATGAAATATAAATACGTTTGTATGACTACGAGTCATTCACTAGTTCAAATGATTCCATAACAGATGAACATTTGCGAACAAAATGTCAAAAGATTTTAAAAAGCTTCTAACATATTTTTTGACGCACCCTTGTGTGGATTCGAGATAAATGAAAAACTATAGACGAAAGTAGGTAGTAAAAATAAGTAAAAATAATAAAGAAAGTAGGTAGTAATAATAAATAATAAATAACACCGTGACTGTTACTAAATAGGCAGATTGGTGTGAGTTTTTATGGCATTAGACAGCGAATAAACACACGGCTCTCCATATGTTAAAAGACAACCGTAGCCTACAAACACTAAAAATGTTATAGGTACTTTTTTTTTCTATGGCTGGGATGTTAGGTCAACTGTGCAAGTTAACTAGCTAGGACCGGGACATAACACTATCATTATGACAACAGAAATAGGTAAGGCGGTGTATCCTTACCTGGACGAGTTGCTGCAAAGTACAGTACCACAAGTGAAAACTATTCGCCAAGATAATTGCCGTTACCGTGCCGTATGAAAAATAAACCAAACGACATAAGAATAGAAGGATAAAGAAACAGATGGATTTTTTAATGCTAAAAATACACGTCACGAGCCAACCTAAATCTAAAATTTTAAGTTCCTTTTATTATTAAAATTTTTAAATTCCTATCTTATTTAAGTTCATCTGCTACAATAGCCTTCGAACCGGAACATGACAGTACAAAGCAATTAATTTATAAGTACAGAAAAACGACCTAGGTAACTAACGAAGTACTTTTAGTAGTTTATCGTTATAGAGATCTCTTAAGAACGCGGTAGTTCTACGCAAAAAAATCATTTAATAATATTCAAACGCCAATTTCAGTTTTTAAACAAAGACAGAAGGAATTTACTGAAAATATTTAACTCAAATTGAAAATATAGTTATTATATTTACCCGTTGTACGTTTGAAAGAGCGGCCGAGTCAAAACTGAGCGACCCATCTTCTCAAATGTTAACTTTTTCCTTTTCACTGAGCAAAACGATTCCAACTCACGGCCATTTAACTCAGTACCGACAACTCAACCGACAAATCGCACAATAAAAGAAGAGTTGTAAAATTTCAGCAATAATACATTTTCTCGTATCTATGCAAATACATTTTAGTATCTGATATAAAGCTGCGTAAATAAAATATTTATTCAGTGTTTTAGGATCTGAATTAAACAGAATTTTTGTATAGTATCTTATTCACACCGGTACCTAACCGCTGTTGGTTCAAAATTTTGACCTAATGATAGATTGAATGTTAATTATCGTCTCTGAGTACGGTCATTAATGATTTTATTAATAATTTTTAGCCTCTGTGGTGTAGAGGTCCGATGCTGGAGTTGAGATCATGAAGTCTTGGTTCGACTCCAAGATCGAGTGACTCGAAATATGTGTTTTTTAAGTATTCTTGCATAAATGACGTTGCCTAGGATAACGTCCGGCGACTTGTTATCTACAGATAATAGTAAATATTATATAATATATTGTCTTTGCTATTACATTGTGGGACTAGAAGTACATACGGTTAATGGTGGGCGGTGTAAGTAGACATATCATTTCATTTTTTTAACACAATGCTTACAATGACAATATTCAATCTAACTGTAATCCCTGTTTTTGGGGAAAAATACTGTGATATAACTTTGTTTCGGTTTGTTTATAGTTAACATTTTTATATGTGGGTACCGTCAGTAACATCCCACCACCATCCAACCAAATAAGTACTGAACGTTAAACTAAAACAGTCTTTTTGTCTTTAGTTTCAAACCCCGACGATGCTGTAAAAAATAGAGTACATAACGAAAAGTATTAAATAAAGTGTATAGTAGATAAGTACAAGTGTTTACTAAAAAAAGTGTGTATACAATGGAATTCCACCAAGTGCCGACGATAACAAGTATACATTCAATTAATAATACAAACAATTTTATAATGTAAATAAATTTAACCCTATCCACCGTAAGCTACACACCAGCCTGGTAGGAGAAAAAACGGACGATTTTAGTCCGGCAACCAGGACTAAAACCTAGGCCTTGTACTACCACCAATTCCAAACCTAGCCACGCAGGAGAAGAAACTGCGACACTAATTCTTGGACAAAATTTCTCCAATTAACTTAATTATTATTATAAATATTTCTTTATTTATTCTTGTCGGCAAGAAAAACTTCGACACTTAAGTGAGTCAAATACCTTCTTTCGAAATGTTTTAATCGAATTAATTTAAAATTATCTCCCACCCAGTAGACTCAAGCTACAAGGTACAAGCGGCTGGTGACCTTCACTTTTAGCGCTTTTTGGGGGAGGCCTATGTGCAGCAGTAGACGTCCTCTGGCTGATGATGATGATGAAGATTATCAGTAATTTGGTTGTATAATATACGAGGGGACGTTCATTCATTAATATCTATTTTATAAAGGCATAGAAAACGCTCAATATATATTTTTCCTTGAAAATTTTCATATTTATCGATATTAAAAGCACAGAGGGATTTCCTGGTATTTATTGCGTTTGTATGAGCGGAAACTGTTCACCTAAACTTTCTTCCTTGAAACGTATCGGTTACGCCTAATCCGGATTTTGCGATCGTATATCTTTTTATGTTCTATACATTACATAAACTTTTTACAACTCTTGTATTAAAAATATTTAGGAGTATACAAAATATAAACCTGCCTGCATTTAACAATATTAAAAACATATAACTAATTTATATTGTCTCTTGGGGATAAACAAAACGCTACTGGAAGTAGAAGTGAAAAAAAAATTGGAAACGACGAGATATATAACATATTTTGCCAAGCACTTTTTGCTAGGAAAAAAGTTATCATTTCAGAGTACAACATTATTAGTAGCAAGTCAGTCAGCTTAGCATTGTTGCACTCCCATTGCCTTTTCTCTCTTCTGATAGGTCCGCCTCCAGCTCAAGTATTAACGCACCAGTCACGACAATATTGTGGAATGCCACCATGAAGTGAGTTTATCATTTCAATGATGTGGAGACAAAAACAGTTTCATTTCGTTGGCCTTTATAACTTGTGCTAGATTGGATTCATTAATTTAAAAATTTTGTTTTAAATTCACTGCATTGTAATGTAAAGATGTCATTACGATATTATATTTGTATGTGGGGGACGGGGGTATTATATAGTTGGGAATGAAGCAGTTTCTACCCTATATTGGTTTCAACAAAACTACTACCACTAGTTCCACCAGATCGGCAACAGTGATAATGGTTTTAGTTCTGATGATAAAAAGATATTATTTATGAAAAATTATTACCTTTTTATCATCTCATGTTATCATTTCAGGAGCTTAGTGATAATGCTGGTGGTAATTTGCTAATATTTCGAGAGACAAATATTTTAGTGGACTCACAAAAATTCAAATTGAAATATTTACGTAAATGTTGATCGATCACATTTGATGTTCATTCACTCACATGTTACAAATAAGGCTAAAGTTTAAACTCTTAATGAATATAAGGAGTGACTACATAGGTAAATATCTTATTACTGTAAAACTGTGTATTTTCAAACACAGGAGTAGGAGTGACTACATAGATCAATATCTTATAACTGTAAAACTGTGTATTTTCAAACACAGGAGTATCCTACATGAAATTATTTCTATTTTTCATGTTACACAATAAGGAGTGCATCCATAATGCCCATACGGTCTAAGCTACTAATAACTTCTCTATAAGTGTAGCATAATGTTAAAGGTCTGCACATGTTTTGCATAGAAGCTGAATCGATCCTCATTTTCTTCAGTTAAACAAACACTAAATCGTCTACAACGTAATATGATATGTCAATACGTATCCATTACAAACATGACATGAGCATGGCGGCTTCACAACAAAGATTATTTCTAATCTAAATTCGAAGCACATTTGCCGATAATATCTAAAGCGTTTTGATGTATGAAAGTTTAAATCTCCGTACGAGTAGGTAATATCAGAAAGTGGATAATGTGCGAGAGAACTCGAACACAAGGGGATAAAGTAGGCATCGCTGGTTCCATGTAAATAACGCTTCAACATCCCTTTGCCTAATTTGCTAAATCCTGGTTACAAAAAGTTCTATAATCGTTGAATAAGATTTCGTTAAGTCTTTTCCTGCATTCGCATATTTGCAACGCACAAATCGAAATGTACGCCTAAATTTACCGCCAAAACGCGAGGCTCAGATTCGATTCCCGATGGGAGCAGGCATTTGTAAAATGATCATTAAGATGTCAGAATTTCCGGGTCTGAGAGTTTATTAAATTTACTCTGGTATCTGTATAAGTATTTATATGTATGTATTTATATGTATCGTTGACTAACACCCATAACACAAGCACATAATTTGCTTACTTTGGGGTTAGATTCAATTCGTGTAAAATTGTTATCCATGGATATTTATTATATTTTATTAAACACACAATATATATTTAATCAATATAAAAAACAGAGTGTAAATAATAATTAAATTAACTAATTTGATTAATACCTATAAAAATAACTCCACACCACAAGTTAGTATAATATGTTAGAACGTCTAAATAATTTTGTAACATCTTTGTACCACTCATATTCCTCAAATAAATATTTTTCTCTCTTTCCATTAAACCTTGAAAAAAGGAGGTTTAAAATTTTAGGCTTTCGCGTTTATTTTACTACGGATTCAATATAAAGCACACAAAGGTTCTGTTCATCCGGGGTTGAATCCAGTAACTTAGTGCATCGCCAACATAAACATACTTATTACCACGAAACTCTGAAGACTAACACGATTCTGGAAGTTTCGCGCTAACTTTGGACTCTGGTAAGACAAACTTATCCCATAAACATTCGTAAGTCTTAACCATATAATTTGCAAGTTGGACGGGAAATAGCTCTAAATATTATGTGCTTTAAGACACAGTCCAGTAAAGATTAACAATCTGATACTGGAATATTAAAAACCTGTGGAAAAACAATTGTAACGACCACTGACATTATGGTAGCAGATATCGATATGATTTTCTTTCTTTAAGTTTTGGCCTTCACGGCCATTTTGCCATTCGTCAAGTAGAAATTTGCATCAAATTTTATATCAATTTTGATCAATTATAAGTAGTT
>DVZK01001161.1:0-10010 GCA_018236665.1 Calephelis perditalis
CATAACGTCATGACGTGTTCCGGTTCGGAGGGTAAGGTAGCCGGTAAACTTACTTTTGCTCGAGGCCTACCATCCCGACCTCAGGTTGGCAACGCACCATTACCACCTTTGGTGTCTCTAGGCGGCGTGAAATTCTTACCAACATAAAATCCTTCTGCTTGTTTGCCTTCTTATAACCTTATAACCTAAAAAAAAAATTGTTACAAATAAACAATCTCAAAATTTTGACTTGACACAAACAATTTGATGTTATGCATTGACTTTGACAAGCACATAGTGGTTGAATTCCCTGGAGTACTGTTTATGAATATGTTTGACTGTCGTGGGCACTATGAGATCTCAGTGTTGTTTTCGATTATGGGTGTATAACTATTAAGTTAACACTTGTATATTTAATAGATACCAAAAAGTGAGAACTAAACAAATATAAATAATGAGAACAAGAAACAATTTATGAATCTGTAATTCCTAAAAGTGGTATCTCTTAAACTTCACTATAAGTTATATTTAACTTAAATATCAACTCCTTGGACTATATGTGCTTAATAAAATTGATGTAAAGAATAACAATAGTATTTCAAAACCCGAGATCACCTTATTTCCATAAAGTCATCATGTTCCAGTTCAGTACGCAGTAGGTATTGCCCAATAAGACCTGTACCACAATCCCATCTTCGGAGCTCAACACATGATACCCTCTCACCACTAACCAGAGACTGCAGAGTAGCTACAGATGTATTATACTCCTCTTCTGTGAGACCACGACCATCTGTCAATAAATTAATCACAAACTATTTACTTGTTGTATAAGAATTATTTAATTTCACCATAATTCTATACTGCATATAAGACCACATTAATGAAAAACTTTATAGAAACTGATATATATTTGACAGCTAACTCTTATGTTGTAAAAATGGGCATTGGCTTCTATTTCTGGTCTGGTAGCCCATCTGCCAGTATACAAGCTTACCATATATTATCCTTATATAAATAATCCTTCACATGCTATTTTACTAACGCATTTTGAAATTATTGTTATGATATTAATAAGCCTATCTAAAGGCATTTTTATTAGTTCACTGTATTTCAAAGAAAGTGTTGTTGTTAAACAATTTTATCTTTTAAATTTTTCACAATCTAATCAGAAATGTGACTAAGTATTGACATTGAGTTATTTAATATCAAAAATAGTTTATTTACTCGTATAAAGATTATTATTAATTTTAAAGTCAATTTCAATCAGTTATTTTTTAATAAAATGACAAAATGTCATAGTTTAATATTTAAACAGTAACTACAAAACATAAATTAGGTTTATGTGTAAGGTCACAATGTCCATTGTGACCTTACACAAAACTACAGATTACCATTACACTGTTGGTAAATACTTATTTATTGGATGTAACCATGCAAGCTGGTTTGTAAACTTACCTTCTCCAACACCAATATCGTATATTATTTCTCCTTTCCCTGTATCTAGCCTTTCTAATAGTTGCTTGTGCAAAAGATCATATTCTTCCGTTGTCGGACTAACCAAAATCATCTGGAATATTTTACAGACAGTAATCAGAATACACTTATGGAAAAACAAGTCATCAATATGGTGGATTATCAGTAAATTTTATTGAAAACTTGACACGTTGAACTTTGCTACAATTCATTTTAATAAAACATTGACCAAAAAACTTTATACCTAAATTAAAAAGAGCTGTTGCTCTAGATAATGCTCTTTTTAAACCAAGAAAAACCCGACCGGGTGTTTAGTTAAGTATATGCAAGTGGGGATGGTGCGGAGTGGGATTTTCTAGTGTAGGTAGCTAGGTATTTTGTGTGGTTTTGAAATTTTTGTTTTCATATCTATTGAATGGATTGTTCAATTTCAATTATCATTTCAAGAATTTAAAAAAGTAATCAAAAGGTATTAAAACAGTCTTGAATATGAAATTATTTATTTGGATAAGGATTAATATGAAGATGTGGTTAAGATGACTGATCATTATTCAGAAATAAGGTCTGCGTTTCTGTCAACTTTTAAAATGTAAAAAGTAGTTCTATTGCCTTTGATATAGTAGATGTTGCAAAAAATTTTTTGCATAACACATGGTGATAGATGTTTAATAGATATTTTTTTTGAAATTTATGTTACATTATTTAGTAGGGATCATTGATTTTTTCAAGTACTAACTATAGCCTATGTTCATTAGGTGTCCCTACATTGTCAATGTAGGCTTATAATAGTGAAAGAATTTTTGAAATCAGTAGTAGTTTTGGAGCCTAGTCAATACGAAAAAAAGAACAATCAAATCTTTCCTTATACCAAAATAAAATTTAAATATTACAATGTTGCAATTGTGTTCAGATACTTATTACTTAGAAATTTCACAATATATATCATTGTAACTGTAAATTATTACAGTATATGATGCAATAAAATTAGCTCAAAATTAAGTAATCACATCAGCCTTATCACAGTTATTTACAAAATATTTTATTACTTACAAAATATACAATTTTGGAACAAACAATCAGTCAATCATTAGCATTATTGTCAAAGTTAGTGTATGATGCAATACAGCCTTAATGGAATTTGTTAGACCCTATGATGAATATGATGCATTGCAAGTAACTTGAATTTTATTGCATCATATTACTAATAACATTTAATTAACTACATCATTGGGGATAAATTAAATACAAATATTTTTCCACAATGTTGAAAATGATATTCATAATTCTAAGGTAGTTTTTTTAAATTCTTGAAGTACAGAACAAAATATGTTGAAATCAAAATATTTTATAATTATTTTGTTTTAATTTGTACTTAAGTTTGATTTTATTTAAAGGAGCCACATTACAACTTTTTAACATCATAACTTTTTTTGAACATCGATCACAAATTTACATACATTTACATTATTTTAATGGATACAAGTATGTGTGTGTAGTGAATTAACCTAATATGAAATTGATTATTTACTCATTACCAAAAGATACATGTAAACAACTAATACTTCATCATAAAAATCTTGGTTTCTGTGGGTAGTAAATAATACAATATAGAAATCTTTCTGTAAAATGTTATAAACTTGTTAAACCTGAAGATTCCAGGTTTAGGATGATGAAAAAAGTATATTAAGAAGTTTACTCTTTTAGGGTATAAAACATAAAATTACAGTGACTAAAGGATTATTATTTTAATAGCCACACAAAAAATATAACGGCCACCTATGGAGTATGGATGTACACATCAAAGGCATTGCCGATGCATTGCTATTCTTAGGGTAAGGAGTTACGAAATCATGCGCGCGAAAATTATAAACTTAAAAACTAATGCAGAAATAGTAGCCTACCTTTCCTCTAATGC
The DNA here is from genome assembly GCA_018236665.1 of Calephelis perditalis. Taxonomy (NCBI): domain Eukaryota; kingdom Metazoa; phylum Arthropoda; class Insecta; order Lepidoptera; family Riodinidae; genus Calephelis; species Calephelis perditalis. Next base: position 3,368 of record DVZK01001161.1, read on the forward strand.
TAGAGTAATCAGTTTCACTTATAATAGTCACTTCTGCCTCTGGTATAGGGCTAATTGCTGGAGGAGATTCCATGGTTACTACAATGACAATGTCTTTGTATGTTAACACTTAAACCATTATGACATAGTACTATATTTCAATATATCGTAATATTATAGAAATCCGCAATTGCAAGTGTTAAATAAGTATTACATTGTATTCACTGACACCGTATTACAACGTTTTACGTTAATCATAAAAAGTTAGAGAATATATTTTCACTGAAAATACATTTTTATCACTATACACATATATTTATAGACCGTATAAAAGGAGAATGATCAATATGCACCAAAGTCTGCTAAAAAAATATGGCTACTCTTTCTCCTTTCTCATAATCTTACAATTGATTTTCGGTAGCTATGTAAAATTATCTTCTCAAAAGTTATTAACGTGCTGTATTAAGGTTTATAGTATAGTATGTGTTGTTACATTAGTTTACTTTACTCGTGACATGATCCCTTGGACTCAATTGGTTGATTTTGTCGTAATCATAATCATGTTGCTATTTGGCCTGGAAGAAAAAGTGTACAGTCGCTACTTTCAAGGCATAAAGCAGATAAAAGAAACTTACAAATTTAAACCGAATTTGAGATTATATTTCATTTCTCTGTCACTCTTTATTCTTGGATTTCTAATGAAAATACTTTTTAACTTAATTGGTACTGCAGGTTCTGACTCAAAGATAAAACACGAAGTGCTACCAACAACAATCGTTTTAACTACATTCAACATTAATCAAACTTTAAATAACATGTTGTTTGAAAACTTATGGTTAAAAGTAGAAGCCATTCGCAAAGCCATGAAAAGGGATATTAATGTGGTGAGGGTGACAGATAGAACAGATATTAACATAACAAAAAGAAATATTGAAAAATATTTACTTCTATACTCAGAATTTCTTGAGAATTTTGACAAAACTGGCGCTGCCTTTAAGTTTTTGGTAATTTTCTATTGAGTTACTTCGTAAAGTTGATTATTAATTGAATGCATCATTTCCTTTTAATTTTTTAGGTTTTTATGAACTTGTCAACGTCCATTCTAAATTGGCTACAAATTTTGGCAGTTTATTATGCAGTTATTTTTAAGGAACAGGTATTAACGTTTTTTATTTTTAATTGGTGGTAGAGTGCTGTGCTGCATAATACCCGTGAAGATCTACCTGCTTACCTACTCCTACCACCATAATGACAATATCATTTTCCTATTCAAAAGATATGGTATCCGATAGGCTTGCAGACTAGACCTAACACCGCGGCCACGGTATAGCGACGCACCTATAACGTCTATGGCCTCCGTAGACCACACGGACGGACACGGAGCGCTTGATCTCTGTATTTTGTCTTAAAAATATATCTATTGGGATAAAACACTTTTCCTCGCAACATTATTTTCCCGCACGTTGGTCTGTGATCGCTGAGTAGAATAGATCATGCCTCTCTCAGAGACAGCAGGGAAGTGGCGAGGATAGGTTAGAAAATAGGTCATTACCAAATAGACCACTAGTGATCTAGACTAGATCCTGCAATAATGAGTCTGTCATGTTCTGTATACTTGCACAATAGGTCTAACATTCCCGTCGCAGGATAGCGACGCACCTGTAACATCTATGGTGTCTATGGCTACAGTTGTCTTTGACTGTCAGGAGTGCCGTATGCTTGTTCGCTAACCTCTCACATGATACAAATTGATCTTCGTAATAAATCTAATTCTGAGTTTTGTTAATTAGGTACCTATGTTACGGTATTATACCTTTTAACTATATCATAGGATGTGCACGGCCATAAAGTCATCATGTAAATGCAATGTACTTAACTAATTTAATACAAACTAGCTTTGCTTATTGGTTTACTTGAACAGGAATCTCAGGAACCGATGAAAAATTCTTTCAGTGCTACTAGCCCATTTGTAGAGAAAGGCTAAATGCTATATATATCATTACGCTAAGACTAATAGGAGCGGAGTACTAATAAAGATTTTTTTACAAAATCTAGGGATTTTTCCTTTCGAATGTGCGGTGCGTAAACAATTTTATTGCAAAAATCATGTATGACAGAATTGTTCCCCTTTGATAGTTCTAAAAAAAGTTTGATAGTTCTGCGTCTGCATATTTCTAAGTTTTAAGGTTAGTTCAATTGAAAATAAAAATATAGTGTAGGTACGCAAGAGTACTATAAAATAACATGAGGTTCGTTTTTTGATCTAAGATTATGAGACCCAATACATACTCACCTATATAAGTCGTGGGTTTGGAAGCTAGTAGACAATATATATAGAAAGACAGAAAACATTCTTTTTATAGACATATCTCACAAATATTTTTTAGAAAATTGGATGTGATTATCAATTGCAGCCCGTTTTAATTTTTATGAATTAAAAATAGAAGCCGGTCTTTAATTAAAACTGTACATAATATCGTCACTGTCAATTTTGTTTGTAAAATGCGAAATCAATGAAAGACACGCCAGCAAAATGCCAGCCATGCATAGTAATTTTTTATTGATGAGATATCAGCAAGTTTTCGGCTTGTTTCAGTAGACTGGTCGTGTAATTGTTTTTTGTCAGAGCACCAGTTTTTTGAAGTGAAACTTCTTTAGAATCGTTGTGATTTCAAACTGGATGCAACGGAAAAAACGACAGGTAAGAGACACAAATACAAAAATGTGTAGGATTATGTATATTCATCTCATTCTTTTGTCGATTTACTGAAGTTTTACTGCTATCGTGTGTGAATCGCACACACACCTTTTAGTCTAGTGTTAGTTAAAAAAAGTATGAGTTACTATTACTTGTTGTTGCAATTCTTGAAGTTGCTATGACCTACTTGAATTTCAGCGTCACTTTGATCAGCGTAAATAAAACTATTGCAAATAAAGGTTATTTCCCTTAAATTGATTTCAAAGAAGATTAACTTGTCGTCTTTGATTCACTCGAAGAGCTTGAAATTGACTTTCTATTTCTATTATTTCACTTGAAGTACTTGATTTATTTCTATTATTATTTCATTTGTTGTAATATCTGAGATTTCTGTTATTGTGACATCTTTGCAGCTTTTGTTGTTCTTTGTTTAATCAGGCGTAGGTATATAAAACTAATACATGTGAATCGTTAACTTCCCACTGTCGATATACTTTAGGGTGCTTGGAATTGTAAAAATACACGCTATTTTTACCTCCTATGGAATGTTTATATTATAGTCAACAAACAGCAAACTATTGAAACCATAATCAATAAACATCATATATTTTTCATCATATTATTTTAATTGATATTTTTTACAATATGTAATTTAACTTTATGTCCAACTTTATTTACTTTTTCCTTTTGAAAGCAGCTATCCATTTCATTCTAAAGTTTAGAAAAACTTCACAAACCTCTTTTGTTACATATTTCTGCCGCAGCGTGCATTACTATTCGTTTGGTCCATTATATGGTCGATGGTTTGGTCTATCCCTTCCATATTCGTTTGAACTCAAATATCGTAAATCGCATTTTTTAGAGTTACATCAATTTGTAAAGGTAAGAAAATATATTAACCTCGTACTCGTATTAAAAATGGTACAAAAAATGCGAATAAAGAGAGAAGGAGAACCTGTATCCCATCAAATGCTTTTGACATAATTATAAAAAGGACTGATTGATTTTGCATGATCTCCACATAGGAGATAAGTCGTCACTACATAAGTTATTGATTTGACTAGCTTCACGAAAACTCGTGTTATCATTAGCCTCAAACATCTGAGAACTCTTCGTTTAAGAAAATAATTTTATAAGCTACCAGACCCGTCGAACTTTATACTGCTTAACATTGATAGATACTAACGGTTTGTATGGACAATGGTAAAGGCATTGTTTTTCCTTTTTCCTCTATAATTTTCCTGGTTTTTCTCTTCATAAAAAGCACCTCCCAACAATAACCAAGACAACAAAGAAAGAATTAGCAAAATTGATCCATCCATTCAGGCGTAATGCGATGACCACGCACAATGGGTAGTCGTTATATTATAATGGTATATTGAGTATGGTATATTAATTGAAAAATGCACGCAGAAACAACTACGCTGCACAGAAAAAGCATGAAAGTGGGATAAATGCGGTTGAAATGAGAGAGCTGGGGGAAATCTGTGATGCGCTCGCTGACCTAATTTGCAAAAATTAAATTAGTTAGAGAGTGGGATTGAAAGAAAGGGTTGATATAAAAACGAAACAGAATTCACTGCTTTGGTATGCTTATGTGAAAAGAATGGAGGTGAAATGTCAACATAACATATACACAACGCAAACATGGAAGGGTTACTCAGGGCTACCTATGAAGATATTTCACAATCAAATCACTCGTTTTGAATACGAAGGTGATGTCATGATGATGCTAACGAACATGGAGGAACGAGGATGATTTGTAGAAATCGTAATATTTGGTGCTCGATAGTCTCTGCTGACAGGGAATCAGCATGAAGATCTGTGTGTATTTACTCCTTGCAGCCTACGTCATAACGCAACTTTATTATGCTTGCCATAGGAAGCATTAATACTTTTAAAATATTCTCTAAACGTATACAGAGTTACATCTAAAACACTAGCCAAATTTTAAGAAACGGTTCGGGAAAAAAAAAAAAAAAAACAGTTTTGTAATTTTTTTCAAATGCAAAATATAAAATGCTTGGTAACAAAATGTACAAAGCATAAAACTACCTGCCCACCGACCGCAGGTGCATTCGCAGGTTGGGGACGTCATGACTCGTTATGACATTTCTACACTAACACTTTCCTTACAAACTCGTACTAGCTTAAAAGTACAAGCAGTATCGGTCTTAGAATTACCAGAGCTGTAGGCGTAAATTGTAACGCGCCCCCTTAATGCAGTTGAAATCCATACAAAAAATAAAAATGTTCAAGGAACCGCCGACAATACCTAGAAATAATAGCCGTAGGCAAGAATCATCTTGATTACGTCAGTTTTTAAACAAAAGAAACCGTATCGAAATCGGTCAAACCATTCGAAACATTGCCACAGACATACGTATAATATACGTTTTCCGTCAGGGATTAATAAGCCCTTCATCACACACACACACACACATACACACACACACACACACACGCACACGCACACGCACACGCACACGCACACGCACACGCACACGCACACGCACACGCACACGCACACGCTCCATTGCTCTTAGTCATAGCACACGCGCACCGCACACGCGCACACGCACACGCACTCACGCACACATGCACACACAACAAGTGAAACATACAATACGTCTTGTCTATGATGTGCTTTAGAAGAATTGCAAATATTACAAAACATGCATAATATCGTAACTTTAAAACTATTACGCATCAGCCACCTCTCCATAAATTCATAAGGTCTTTGTCATCAAGTCATCGTCATCAGAAAATATGAATAGATCTACTCTATCTACTCTCTTGCCTTCGAGATCCATCATCAGACCAGCTTCGTTGTACCAGCAATCGTTAGTGTTAGATTCGTTAGATCTGACAAATGTTGACAAGATCAATAAATATCTATAGTGCATCTAATATTCTCTCCTGCAAATAAAGCTGCAAATGAGCTGATGACCTTGAACACCTACACAGATCACCAGAAAATATAGCTAAAAACCACCTCGATCACGTCAGCTTTGAAACAAAAAAAAATGCATCAAAATCCGTTCATACTCTAAAGAGCCACGAAGCCACAGACAGGCATATACATAAACACACAGATACGCCAAACTCCCTCGTCTCGCATCGAGGGTTAAAAAATGTAATGAAATAAACATTCTGCCATTCACATATATAAAAACTAGCGGCCCGTCCCGTCTTCACACGGTTATGAAATATATACATAAACCTTCCTTTTCAATCACTTTATCTATTAAAAAACTGCATCAAAATCCGTTGCGTAGTTTTAAAGATTTAAGCGTACAAAGGGATATAGGGACGGAGGAAGCGACTTTATCTTATACCATGTAGTGATGAATCTCCATTGCTCTTAGTCATAGCATCACGCCTGAACGGATGCACTAATTTTGCCAATTCTTTTTGAAGTGAAAACTTTTTTAGCGGCATTGCGCACTTTTTTCGGAATGGGTAAAAACTTATGAACTCGCGTCAGGACATGTGACCTGATCGAAAATTCGTAAGACGACGCAGGGCGCTTGTGCAAATGTTCGTGTTGTCATATTTGTGTACGATAGCGAAATAAACGAATATTGTATTCTACCACTTAAATGATAGTACTTTCATACTGATTATTATTAAAGCAATTCGTGCAAAATTATTCCCTAACCGTGCACCCCGTCGTTTTTTTGTGATGATTATTATCAGGAGAAAGTTCTAATAACCAGGACAATAGCAGGGAAAATGGACCTTTTATCCGTACAAACTGATAGTAGCTGTTTATGTCAAGCGATACGAAGTTCGCTTAATCGGATAGTATTCATTAAATACTAACTGCCTTATTCATAAAAAATAGTTAAGTAACCTCCTAAGCATTGCTTTACTAATCATTTGATTAAGCCTTAAGCATTGTTTAAAAATTTGTTATTCATAAAGTTCATTTTGACAATGCTTAGTTAAGTACTGTTTAACTTG
>DVZK01001162.1:0-10008 GCA_018236665.1 Calephelis perditalis
ACAACCAGGGTACCCACGACTAGCCGAAGATACTAAGTCCCACAATGTGATAGGTGGCAAGCCTATCGCCAATCGAGCACATATTATCCTATCCCGAGCAACTTTTTTTTAAATTAGAAAATTGGAAAATCCCAATTTTCTTTTGTTAACCGACCCGGGATTCGAACCTGGGACCTAATGCAGTCAAGTCCAACAACTGAACCGCTAGACCACAGAGGCGATATGGTCTACATTCTAGATATACACGTCCTACGTAATTATAATGTTATGTACCTAATTTCATAACTATTTTGTTTCACGTACAATTTCCAATGTGAGTTTAGGGAAGCAACTTTAATTTGTTTGTCCGGCTACCGGGTATGACTCTGGCACTGCCAGACTGGCAGACACAGAGCTTATGAGGCTTGCTTCTGTTCAATGGGTGATTATCGGTAAGATTACTTGTGTTAAAGTGTTGTGCAGAAACTTACCGGTTGTCCTGGTAGGGATCCAGTCCATTCTTGCCTATTCCTGTTGAGATATTGACAGTGTAGCAGGTAGACTTGCACAATAGGCCTAACACCATATTGTAAATATTCCAAACACACAAGATAGTTACTTATCAATATAATGCGATATGACACATTTACATTGTGGTCTATACCAGTGGTGCCTATACTTTTTGCTGTGAAGATCGACTTGAGAAAAAGTCGAAGACTTGAGAACAAAGTTTTTTTATTATCTATTAGTAATAATAATATGTGTTTATATTATCATTTATTTTTATGTTGTAATCATTAGTAATTATTAGCAGTTTTACATAGTTTCTTACTGTTTGTAAAATTTGAAGATAAAAAATATTCGAAATTAGAAAATAAAATCTTGTAGGTAACTGGCTTAACCTGTGAGATCGACCGTGGAACCTCTCGTGATCGACTGGTCGATCCCGATCGACCGTTTGGGCACCACTGGTTTAGGGGTAAGCGTACACGCTTAATACCACCGATTATTAATAATACTTCAGTTCGATTCCCGACTATCTTAGACTTTTGCTTGACAAACATTGATATTGCTCTGTCTATGTGTTTTTTATAGATGTACCTGTATACGTGTTTTTATTTTACTTCATGTGACAAAATAATGAAAAGTACATGGCTTTAACGTTGTAGGTACGCTAGTTCAATTATTGCGCAAACTTACCGACCATTTTACCTTACGGACTTGAACATGCCACTACCAGTTAGGCGTTAGGAGTAGAAAAGGCGGTGAATACCTACCCAGGCCAGTGGCAGCACGGTATTCTACTAACAGCTGTTTTGTCACCACCACCAATTAAAATTATCTCGCCTCTTACGAGCTGCCGGGCATGATGAACAGATAATCTCTTCTTCACAGAAGACCCGGACCAACACGGGGAAAAAATTGAATTGGAGAGCTTCATAATACCTACCTCGTTCGAGGTGACTTTCTATTTTTTTTAAAGTTATACGTACAGTTCTGTCTTATTAATAAAAATAAATTAAAGCCTAGAAGAGTGTTGGAAATAGGGCTAGGACAAAAACATAAATGGCCGTACATATGCACTTATCAGCCTTTGTCTACCTTGTGCTCAATAATGTGTATTAATTTAATGAATCTCAAGTCTCTCTTCATGATGGTAGCCAATAACAACAGACAGCTTCTCTAGTTTCACCAGCTTATGCCTTCTCTACCTTACAGACAATAGGTAGGTAAGTGACATAAACAGTTGACATTTTTTTCTCTACGTGCGCTTTTTACGCTGTTGAGATAATAGTAGAAGCTAGTTTTATGAGCCCAGCTGATGATTTGTAAAATTTGGGGTGAATTGCTAAAACGTGCCATTTAACAAGCAGCACTTGCCTTAAGAAATAGCCATTTCTACAAGAATAATATTTTTACGACAACAACCGCAGTCTATAGACACCATAGATGTTATATATGTGTCGCTGTCCTGTGGCCAGGGTGTAAGGCCAAATGAAAGTCTAGCGACTCTCCTACCCTCCAGACCGGAACATGCCATTGTCATTATGGCGGCGGAGGTAAGGCAGTGGATCCCTAGTCGGTGTAGTTGCTATACAGTACTGTACCGTCTCTAACACTTGTGGTGTTGTTGGTAATGACCATTTCGCCTTTGCTCGCCTCTTACAAGCTGACAGGCAGGACGGCAGATGATGTAGCCTACACAGGGGAGCCGGGCTAACTTGGAGTAAATATGTAATATATTTAAAAAATAATTACCGATACGAATGTAGGTCTTGATAGTGGTATGTAATGCCCGGCTTTAAATATAATGGGCTTCTTCATCCTCTCCAGAGCTAAAAACAACGACTTTTTAAACTTAACATCTTGTTCGTACCACGGGCACTGGTGTAACCAAACGCGGAGCTCTTCACTCTGCAAATAAATTATTATATGTATAATGAAACTGTAGAAGAATGATGTTTTTACAAGGTAGTAATGGTGCATTGCCAACCTGAGGCCGGTATATTAGACCTCGAGCAAAAGTAAATGTACCGGCTACCTTATCCTTTGAACCAGAACACGTCAACGGAAAGTGCTGATGTTATGACGGAATTAATAGATAAGGCGGTGGTACCAATTTGGGCGAGTCGCTGCGAAACTCTACCACCTAGTTAGATATTTGTTTGACTGACGGTCTATTTTGAAAATGAGTCCGGACCAACACATAGTCATAAGTTAAGAAATTACAGACGTCAGTATAAAGTGACCAATGAACTTGAAACCCGGAATGTAGAGTTTTGAATGTACAATCATCTTTAGCTTTTGTTCCAACTTTGTGATAAATTCCAACCATAACTAATACTGTTAATGCGAAAGTTTGTCCGTCTATTTAGATTAATGTTGATGTTAAGCCTTTACTGCAGATTGCCGCAAACGAAGGCGCGGGTACGCTATTGTATCTCTTCCTTAGGATCAGGGTATTAGGCCCTTTATATGCAAGTCCAGCAGGTACTGCATCTTTGGCAGTGTAAAACACTGTCTTTGTCGCAGAAGAAACAGATAAAGTGGTAGATTCCTGGATATCGCTTTACTCACTGCCCCCTTCTAACGAGCTGTAAGGCACATGGCCTGTTTCCACACAGAAGGCGCTGATCTATGTGATTCAGACAATCCAATTATCCATAATTGTACCTGAGTTAGTGGGAATTATTGCTGTAATTATGTCTCTTTTAAAAATAATGTGTGTATGCTGCTAGGGTAGGAGTAGTAGTCCTTTTGTAGCACCTGTAATCTTTAAGATATCTGAACCTGCTTCTACTCATTAATTCAAATAAATAATTAGTAAGTAAAATAAAAGTGAATAGGTAAATAGTTACTGTAGTAGTGAGATCTTGGCCGCACCAGCAATATATGAACAGCTGCGACGACATAGTCACCATGTAGTTTACCATCGAGAAAAATTGTACGCTGCCTGGCTCTGTCTGTGGAAAACATTTTTTATAGTAGCCAGTAACTACTGGCTACCCGAGCACAGCTAATACTACTATTATTTTAAATATTATTAATATTTATAATAAAATTACTAAAAAAACTTACTCTTTTATTTCACCTTTTTCTGGACCAATAATAACTTTCGTGTAGCATTTTAATAATTTTGTGTGAGTTTGTTAAATATAGTAAGTAAAACATTTATGTACACAAAAATTAAGTCTTCTTGTTCGATTTACTTACTGGAATTGCAGCGTGGAGTGGACCATGTCGGTAGTAGGTACTTTCAAATAATAAAGTTTTTTCAAATCTGTTCAGAAATGACGGAGAAATCGCTGGACATGCATATGTAAAACTACATTTTTTTATGTTATTGGAAGGCAAACTAGCTGACGGATTTCCTGATGGTAAGAAATTCACGCCGACTAGTGACACCAAAGATGGTAATGTTGCGTTGCCAACCTGAGGTCAGGATGTTAGGCCTCGAGCAAAAGTAAGTTTACCGGCTACGTAAGGCGGTGGTACCAATCCGGGCGAGTCGCTGTGAAACTCTACCACCTAGTCAGATGTCATGTCGCTGTTAGTGATGTAAGCCTATGCTCGCCTCTTACGAGCTGCCTGGCAAGAAAGCAGATGGTCTATTCTGCAAAGGAGCCCGGACCAACATGGGGGATATCCAACAAAAGATCTTTATATATGTACTAGCTGTCGCGGGAAACATTGTTCCACCCGTTTTGTTCGTATGAGAAAACCTAAAGAGTCGTTTGTCCTAGTTTTCCTTTTTTTATCTTTAAATCTTTCCTTGACTTCCACAATTAGTTCAAATCAAAATCAGCCAAATTGGTAACGCTTTTCTTGAGTTTTAACAAGCGAAACGAACAACAAATATTGATTTTATATATCAGAAGAAAAATCAGAAGGTATATATTAAATGCAATTACAAAAATTCACAAATCTATTGATATCAACCCTGACCTACTAATTAGAGAAAGGAGAGGTACCATGATTGTTATTTGAAGCAATGCAAAAACAGCTTTTACAAATTGGCAGTACTCAGCACAGACGTTCTACTTAAGTTCTAATGTGACAAACAAATATGCATGAAAATATTTATAATGTATGTGAACCGACCTGGTTCAAAATTTTTGTTCACACACTTTCGCTGATAAAACGGTCGAAAGAAATTTTAGGAGTATAAACATATAACCTCCTCCATATTACCAATTCTGTTAACATATTATGTAACCACAGCAGCAGCGAACACTTACCTTAAGAAGTCCTTACGTTTCTTACAAAAACGTTAACACCTAATAGAATAAGTATTAGTTTGGTCTAACTTAACATACTAATGATGTTTTATTAGGAAATTGAAATCGACCTCTTGTGACTTGGACCACCCGTCAGCAGCCGATGGGGTCATATAACGGTTATTGCAGTGTATAAGGATGCTGGTTTTACTGCCTACACTGAGCGGTGCGCCCCGCCCGCCCTCGCCAATATGTCCGTATAATCATGTAATAGCTACACACATTTACCATAATTGTTGCAATACAACCGATATGTTTATTTTATGAGGAGCTATTAATATTGATATCGTCTTGTGTATTCAAAATATAAGTATTATTAATACTTCTAAGTATACGCCTCAAAAGTCTCGAGGGGTTAGCGTACACGCCTAACTCTACCGACCAATAGCGAGGTTCGGGTTCGATTCCCAAAGGGGATTTTTTTGTTAAATGTTTGCATTTCCAGGTCTGGGTGCATATTATATTTATTCTGGTACCTATTTAAGTGTTTTCTGTGTATTGGTATGGTTGACTAACACCGATTTTACAAGCATATAATTTGCTGACGTTGCAGTTGGACTCAATATGTGTAATTTGTCTAGGTACTTTATTTTGTTTATTAAAATTATGCGTACAAATATACATTGATTAACATGACATACTACAGCAAAGACTCAAATGTGAATTTCAGACAAAAATAGTTGTAATTGTACAGTATGGTGACACGTCAAGACGAGGTTGGACCCTGTTTATCAAGTATTCCCCACCCATTAATCATACTATTTTACCTTATACTACATTCAGGTAGGTAGTAAGACTTATTGTAGTAAAAACTTTTTTAGCGGCTTTGCGCACTTTTTTTGTAATGGGTAAAAACTTTTAAACTAGCGTCAGAACACGTGACCTGATCGAAAATTCGTAAGACGGCACAGGGCGCTTGCGCGAATGATCGTATTGTCATATTTGTGTACGATAGTGCAATAAATTAATATTGTATTCTACCACACAAATGATAGTACTTTCATACTGATAACTAAAGCAATTCGTGCAAAATGATTCCCTTACCATTCCAAAATATCAAAAATGCACCACGTTAATATCCAAGTTTTCACTTTTGTCGGCACTTCCGGAGTGCAACCAGTCGTTTTTATCTATTTACATACCATCACAAAATGTCCCAAGCGAAATTGGCAGAGACTATCGAGTTATAACTGTTACAGCTTGCAGACCTGTCTAGCTTCCTTTTGACATCTGCCTAGGATGAACTCGAGAGCAATTTGAACTTGGAACATCAACCTAGGTCACCCCATGTACCTAAATTTCGTTTTTTCTTAGGAGTCCAATTATGTAGACAAACAGCACTTGTCAGAAAACATTTAACGTTAACACCAATCATAACCATTGATTTCATCATCAATAGTTCGGAGAATTCATTACCTATGAGCGGAACGTTTAACACTAAAACTGTTTCTAATTTACTATTTTAACTAATTAAATTTGCTTTTACTTTTTATTTATATTTTAAAAACTGTTTTCAAGATCACTTTTCCGGAATAAGAGCTGCTTCATTTAGCACTTTCATTATTTTTTACAAAATAATTACCATCCTTTATTGTGTTTTAATAAGAGAGAAAGATAAACAAACAATAAATAACAATAGTATTAATACTTTAAATATATCACTTTTGTCTACTTTAATACTGATAATAACTGCCATTCATCTACTGTAGTAGGTACATACCATTGTTTTACAATTAGTCTTTTGATAATTCCCAACCCTATTTATTGTCTACGGCGTCATATGTTACAGTTCCATCAGAGCCATGAAATTTAGTAAGTAGGGTCGTTTAATTGAGTACACACCCACCAATGACCGAATTTTTGGTAATTCTACCCCTAAGGGACTAAAATAGGGGTTGAATTTATATGGAAGACCATCCTTTCTTAAGTTAGAAACATGAAATTTTATTTTTGAAATACTTACACACATTTCTTGAAATTCTACCACGAAGGGGGTGAAGGAGATGTTGAAAGCTTGAAATGAAAGTCCTTATTAACGGGCTATAATCAGTAAATATATTAACTATCTCGCGAGCAAAGCCGCAGATAACAGCTAGTCTTTAATAAAATAACACAACAATACAGTTTTCAAGTAAGAATATAAGTGCAAGTTTTGTAAATACGAGTCGCTTAGATACTGTCAAATTAAAAAGGAGGTACATTGTACAAAGTTTAATTTTCTATTAGTAATCTTACAAAACTGTGTGTAGGTATTTTACCAGCGACATTATCTCCTAAGATATTTATTTAAATCGAATGATGTTAGGTGCAATTTTGTTTTAAATTAAATACTTGTAATGAATAACGTATTTATTTGGATAAAGATAAATATCAAGTTTATAAAAACTGCTTCGCAAACAATGTATTATTTTATAACAAATTTGGTTAGCATAAAATGGTTATAGTGAGCTAACCTTAAAAGACAGAAATGTGATGTTACAATCTTTTTTTTAGGACTTTCAAAGAGAAATAATTCTGTCATACTTGATTTTTGCGAAACTTTCACCGTTTACGCAGCACACGCAGTGGAAGCTCTTAACATGAAAAAATCGCCCAATTTTGAAACATCCTTTGTTGGTGCTTCGCTCCTTTAAGTCGTAGCGTAATCTTATGTAGCCTATAACATTTCTTATTAAGTGGGCTATCTAACACTGAAATAATTTATTAAATCGGACCAGTAATTCCTGAGATAAGTGCGTTCAAGCAAACGAACAATCGAACAATCAAACAAACAAACTCTTCAGCTTTGTAATTTTAGTATAGATATACATTCATATGCATATAAACATATATGTATATAAAAATAAACTACAAGACACAAAATTCCTAACAACGCTAATAATGGCTAATTTAACTTAGTCTTATATCGGGACACATCAATAAGTTGCCATATGGTATTGCAGTGAAACCAAATACCATTATTTTTATACTAGATCATGATATCTACAAATTTTAACCCAAGTATAGGGCAAGTGCAAAAATAAAAATAACCTAGATCATGATAATACATTTTTTTATAAGCACATCCAATTTGTACGAATGTTCACCGCAAATTCAATTAAAAAAAGTCCAGTAAACCGCGCGCACCTGTTTGGCTGAAAAAACAATTTCCGAGCCAAATCCGGCTCGAAGGACCATAAAAGATATAACGCCTTTTGTCCAACAGGCCGCCGTGCAATTTTCTGGAGAAATCCCCCGGGCACAATTGTCCATTACCCCCTAATAACGACTAGGGAATGTTTAAAATTGTGTTTTGCGCCTTTTTTAAATGAAAACAAGATTTCTTTTCTTACTCCAACGAAGAATTTCATGGAGTGAGTTAATCAATTTGAGTTTGCGAATTTTTCGTACATTTATAAGATGGTTGTCCTTTAATATTACATTTTTGGAATTACTTTGTAATTTAGAATAAAAAATGAAATAATAACTTTGGTTTTGAGACACTTTTAGGGTTTCGTAGCCGACTGGCAAAAAAAAGGAATCCTAATAGATTTGGCATGGTCGTTTGTCTGTCCGTCTATACGTCACAGTAAAATTACACAGTCCTTACTTATTACGAATCATAAACAGATAAAACTTAAAATACTATGATCATATGAGTAGTATTCCAACTCACTTGGACGATACAAATGTTTAACGATTTCTATATAAAAATAAAAATAAACTAGAAGAGGCTATCTCTCAATAACAGGAACTAAACATTTTTGTTTACATAATTTATAGGTAGTTACGTATAATTTGATAAAATAAAATTGAAAACGGCCGCTTATAACACGTGATAAAAGCGGTTTATAGATAAAAACAAAAAATCTAATATTTAATTTTGAACCATCAACTTTCAGTGTCAATATTTGGAAACCCTCTCTCTAACTTTGAAAATAAAGTGTGAAATATCTACAAAAATGCTTACTGTAGTTCTTATAACATAGAATATTGACAGAAAATAATTGGGTTTAATGATTAGCAGTTCTTGAGATCTGCAGCAGATTTACAAAAAAACACAACTACTACAAAAAATGTAGTATATTTGGGAAATCTAATGAATTATTATTCACTACTCTTAATATAACAAATTATATACCTAATCTGTGACTGACGCCTACGAAACCATTATTGGCAAATCCGTTTCGCACTTTGTTGTTATTTGGTTTCCTATTTTTAAGTTGTTTTACATTACATCTTATTGTTTATGTAGAATTATTGAGTTCCCGTAAAGTTATATTTTGTCCATTCGTCTGTCTGTCGCAGTCTTCGCTCATAGACTCACAGTACTTACCAGAAAAGGTTTAATTGGTGCGGATGTAACATCAATATTTACTAAATCGATGAAACTGTTGAATAAAATAAAGCGGTGTCACCAGATGTATTGCGACGATTACTTTCAAACTTTATGTTGAGGGAGAAGGAAATTGAGACTATTTTTTGACTGTTTACCTGAATAGTTTGCAAAATCTTCAGTTTTAAAGGGTTTTCTTCTTAAATTATATATACACATAAACATTGCCTTTGATATAACTAGTGGTTTTCGAGTTTATGCATTATTAAATAAAACTGAAAACATTAAAAATCTCTAAATCATATAATCGTATTTGAAAAAAGTATCAAAACGTGACGTGGTACCCAATAAAACAGTGAAGTAGATTTTGCTGTTTTACTGCTTTTGATTCTTGAACATTAGCTTGACTTGTTTATTTAATTAAAGTACAACATCCGATTTTTTCAAACAAATATATCTTAAATAAATAAAAATAAAATGTTCTATGAGCGCTGATGAGATTACCCATTAGCTGTTTGCACCTGTAAGCCAGAATCAATTTGACGTTACGGTTAAAAAGGGATCGTTCGGTCCTTCGTCGGTGGCTACAGGGATGGTTGCGTAACTCTTTCTGCTCGTCTTCATATCGAGTATAATAATAATAAACGTCCCGGTGACAATGTACCGCGCCCGAAGGTTGTTGAGACCATTTGATCCTGAATTTTTAACAATCTTGTAATGGATTCTTTAAATATTAAAACTGTATTTAGCTTCCTTTTTTGCCTTGCACTTGCTCAGAATGTGAGAATGAATCTAAAACTTGCAAGATTAACTACATAACGTGTTACTAGAAAAAAAAAGTACTGTATTATTATTTAATTATATGGGGGTCATTGGCCAGAAGCGTGCACGTCGCGATCCCTGCCAGTCCATTGGACTGCAATTCTGGCCCGAAAA
>DVZK01001163.1:0-10005 GCA_018236665.1 Calephelis perditalis
ATTACCAATTATTTTCCTTCTTCGATTAGTGCAATAATCCGATTTAAAAACAGATCGGAATTTACTTAATAATAGTTAATGTTATTCAAAGAAGTATATTTAATAAATTAAGTATCTGTACATATAATGTAACTGACACCCGACCCTCGCTAATATACATACGCAATTTGTATACATTGTCCGTGTGCACAGTCCCTTAAAACTTTTGTAATAATGCTTCCCCGTGTAAATAACGTTGATATAGTTGAGTTGATTTTGGTAATGGGTTATGAAATCTTAATTAAATTGAGATATTCCGAGTTTAAGCCATTCATTTGGCAATATAAAAGTGCAAACATAGACGAATAAGTGTACAATATAAATGTATTCTTATATGTGAATATTGTGACGGCACTCTTTGTATTATAGAGGTTTTAAAGGTTTACAAATTACGGAGTATTCTTATGAGGCACAATTTATTGTAAATAAATTAGCTAGCTAATAGATTGGGTACACTGAGAATATAGAATAATGAAGTTATTTGTAATGTATTATGAGATTTTAGTCGCCGTCGTCTTGCGACGGAACGCGATCAAAAAATGTTCTCGCGAAATGTACAAAAACTGACGTTGTTGGTTGCTTGCAAACGAGAGATTGATTATTATGCTTACATGAATAAGTAGGACAAATGTTGAAATTACATCCAATAGTTATTAGAGCTAGGACAGCAATAAACGAGTTCGTTTACATTTTAATATTTTCAAATTTTAATTAGGATTATTGCATTGAAATTGTTTTAAATTGTAGTTTTTTTCATAAAGCTGTGTAAGGCGTGTTTTAGAGACTAACGTAAGTTACTCAAACACACATGAAGAAATGCTTACTAAATGGGTGAGGTCGTAAATGATCGAGTTGACTGGCGCAAATATTGATTATGTATTCGCAATACGTCGCACTGTATGACAATACCCTGAAGTTTGACAAAGTATATAAAAAATCTGTGTCTGGGTTTCGGATAAATTTATAATAAAATTGTAAAACATTGCAATATAAATTTAATAACATTCGACATTCTTCCTATTAAAATATTAAAACAGATTCTAATAAAAATACATATAAATCTCTCGTTATGATATTTAAATTTATATATAGTTCAGGAAATATACTTTGCCTCAATGAGTTTTTGTTGTTTGTATACATTGTCATACTGCAGACTTTTGCAGAGACAATTCACTGAAGTATTTGACAAGTGTATACTGTAGTGTGCAAAATATTTTTCGTCAACTATGTTTTTGCAGTAATAATCGGCTAACGCTAAGAAAATATTTTTCAAAAATAAATTTACATTTATTTGCTTAGTCATTCTTCGAGTATTGTGATACGCTAGTTAAGTATCAAGTCAGAGGTTACAGAAGTCGCTTTTCCTTTATTACTGTCTTTCAATTTATTAGTATATCCTAAATAAAAAGATTTGTATAAAACTGCATTATGCAATGAATTGATCAAATATTAAATTTAACCTTCTGATATAGTTCATTCACATTCACATTAAGGAATAAAAAAAATATCTTCCAGCAAAATGTGACACACATCCACTAAAATTCAGTAGTCAAAACCAGTTTAATTTAGAAATAAAATTACAAACAAGATAATACATTATGATTAAATAAATTTTGACTGATATTGTTATTTATTTATTATTTTGTATAGTATTTTATTATTTATTTCAACATTAAATTATTTACTTTTTAGTTATTACACTATAAAGGTAAGCGTCCACGTGTCCCCGTCGTACGCATCTGAGGCACCGTAAGGAACGGATCTTAGTATTATTTCCATACAGATTCAGACAATTCTCTGATCCACACCGTACGGATCGCTAGATTGTTCTCATCGGCAACGTCTACGCCGATGCATCAAGGGGCAATTTTGTGATGCTCACCGATGATGTCATTCGGATTGTTGTAGACACTCCTTGAGTATAAGGGTATTTAATAAACTTAGCTTGAGACATACGAAAATACAAAAAAAATTGTGGCTTCAACATTTAATAAATCAGCAAATAGAGTAGAATATTCTACATGTTATGAACTCTTTGTTTTTAAATTTTGTAGCATTTTATTCCTGGTCTGCTAACAAACAAGCTATTATAAATTGTTTTGCTTTCCTCCGTTATCCCATAAACCAACGCTTACTACAAAAACCAAAAAATGGTTACATGAAACCGAGGCCATTTTTAGGTTTTTGTATTCCATGGAATGTGCCGTTTGTGCTGGTGCCCTTTACTGGTGTCGCTCCAATCCAAAAAGAAATGATGCCGACATGTGGACGCTTACCTTAAGTGGAATTAAGCGAGTTTTTTCAACCGCGTTCATTTTTATTTTAGTATATGTTTTCACCATATCGTGTATTTGCAAAGGAGTTGCTTGCTATCAATATCGGTATTCCCCTGTTACACACGATGTCGGCCCAGCCAAAATCATTCCGTAATTTCTTATCATAAGGTCGTCATTGCCTTTATTCAACAAACACAAACCTGTCCTGTGCTATATTTTCTGCATATTAATGGACCTATACGTCACCGTAAAGGTAATTAATATGCAGAAAATATAGCTGAGAATACGTGACAGGACTACGTATTCTCAGTTCAACTTTCTATAAGTGCTATTTTAATGGCGATCTTTTACTTGATGTGCGATTCTGACCGTATTTTTTACCTCGACTATTTGTCAGTCACTTACCCGTGGGTAAAAAAAAATCTTTCGATGTAATGAAATAAAATAGCAAAAACTGACTATTAACACTTTCTAAGATTTAAAAGGCTCATTACATACGTTAATTCCTAAAAAAATGTGTGTCATATTGACATTGGAACCCGTTTTAACTTAAGCGAAAACATTTACCAGACCTTCCATAACTTAAAAATATTTTCCCGTAGTATATGTTTGTGACAGCTTTACTTAATTATTAGTTTATTTTAACATGTGGGTACTTTACAATATGAATTGTAGTTCTTTTCTGGACTACCTTATGTTTAAGAAATTTATTTATAGACTGGGATTTTGTTGTACAGTTTAGTAATTCTTATGCCTAAATTATATTTACGTAATTTATTAAATAAAGGTGTATAAAATAAGCTTAGCTTCTTAATGCATTTCGTTGAAAAACACTTTTTTATCACACTTATGTTTTGAATATTATATGTTGTTTTAGATAATCGAGAGAGTTTGATATCTTGAAAATGATTATTGTAAATGTATCGTGTAATTATGTTATAAAGTATTACGTGTAATTATTAAAAGAAGGACGATTTAAATAAAATTGGTTTTTTATTTGTACCATTTGAGCTCAAAATTATAACAGATAGAACACTGCTTTGAAGATGATAAAATATATCTGTGGCCAAAATACCTGACCTTACAACCCCACACAGATACGTCAATTAATATTTAATCTAAAATTAAGTCACAATTTTGCATGGAAAGTGTCGGCTTAATTACTGATTAAATAATTCACATATCTGAGTGCATCTATTAGTGTTATCTTTTTAAGGTGTAAAAAAACGAGTAGTTTTGTCAGTTTTACGCGAAGTTGAAGTTAGTGTAGGTATGGTTCGATCAAAGTATTTTCAGAAAACAGTGACGAACAGTATCGATACTAGGTACATATCTCGAATATTTCAGGAAAGCAATTATTTAGTTTCATTTTCATTGCGTTGAATTTGTCTGAGTAGTGAGTAATACTGTAAAAGTAAAAAAACTTGGCGAATAAATTATTTTTTCTAAAATGTTTTTATATTCCCACCCTTAGAAATGGTTAAATAAAAAATAATCGGATGTTTGTACAGACAGTTGCAGTCTAAATTTTAAATGACTAACATTTCAACTTTTAAGTGTTGAAATTAAATTAAAACAAAACCATTTAAATATTAGTAACTGTAATAAATAATAATTTACTAACAAATATGTATTTCAACAAGTTACACATGATTTATGCAGATCGCTATTTGACAACAATAAATACTACAAAAACCATAATACGGAAAGGACACGATTACTAATTTTACGATTCAACGTCATATTTTGTCTACAGCCTTCACTCGAGCTATAGCCGGAGCCTTGATATTTTGCCAGTCTCCAGATTCTGTAAATCGTTTATTCACAACCATTAGTTGCTCAAAATTGGCCTTTGCCAACTTATGTTTATTGGCAACTTTTTTAACTAATTCCTCATCATAAACAGCTTCAGGATTCTCCAATTTTAAATGTGCTTTCATTTCTTGAACTGTGATCAGAAAGCAATTCCATGGCGACCAGTCCTCCTTTACGTGCCATCGACACAATCGTAATTCAGATATATCATTACACTCACTTATAGCAGAGTGCGAGTGCCAAAGTTTTTCAACTATAAAAAATATATCCTTTTCTTGAAGCACAAAGGCTAATGATCCCCAACATTTTCGTCTTCTTTCATCCCTCTGAACGGCTCTTAAAATAAATTTGTATGGTGTCATATCGATCCATAAACGTTCTGAAACATCCTTCCAAGAACATGACGTGCAGACTAAAAATCCACTCATTTTGGCATTTAAAGGAAAATCGGTGTAGAGTTTGACTTGGTGGCACATTTCACAGAAATAGAGCTTACTATTTTCCATTTTCCTGTAATCTCTGATATCTTTGCACTTAGTGACTTCTGAATTTAGCTCAGAAGTTTTGATCAACTGAATCACGCAGGCAGCAATACGCTGTCGAAGGAATTCCAACTGCTGGTTATTGTATCTCCGGACAAGGAGATCACATTCTCTGTCAAGAAGAGTTATAATTTCTTCAGCCAAAGAATGATTGAATTCTTGTAAGGCAAATTTCATATCAACCAGTAACTCTATCCTTTCATTCACCTCCATATCTTCACGAAGAAAAGAATTGTACAGTTCTTTAAGTTTTTTTGCCTTTTGTACCTCAATAGTTTCCATCGTAATCAACTTCCCATCTCGTCCGTACCATGCAACTGGCTTTGAAATTTCTTCTAAAAACTTTTGTTCTTTTATTTTTTTACTATCTTCTTTGACTTTGACCCTATACCCTTCTATACATCTTAACAATTCAACTTCTTTATCCAGTAGAAGTGTGAATTCTGCTATTTTGGGGCCTTTTGAATGTAGTTGTGAGATTCTTGCTATTTCTGCATGTTTCCATCGATCAACCTGTGAATTTTGTAAAATATCTAAATAATAACAAAATTGTTTTATCTATATACAAAATATGGTAGGAATGGTTTATACTTGTGACTCGAGGTTAGCTGTATGGATTTTAACTTTCGTTGGATCCATTTACACCCCGAATAGCAGAATAACTATTAAAAAATCGAGCAAAATAGTAAAAGGTTAGAGGATTTAAGTGGCATAAAGTAAGAGGGCCATCACTAGCTTGGCTGCCGACCGGTAAGCTAGCAGCTTTTTAAATTGTCATTAGCTACTTATTCAAACTCTTATTTAGGTATCCTTTCTAACCTATCTTTGTTTATCCCTATTTCTGATGATGAGAGAAAATCGTGGCGTCGCTGTCCTGTGGCTAGGATATTGGGCCTGTTGTTTTGTTGTGTTCTGATTAATACAACACAAAACTAGATTTTTTAAAATTAATATTAAGTTTATCTACCAGGTCTCGCGGTTATACGAAGCACTTACTAAAAGTTTCTAGAACTGGCCACTAACAGTACTTAAACTAAAAATTTACTTTCTAATTTTTGATACTATCATTTATGTTTTTCAACTTGGCAGGGTTCAGATAGGGTGTCGCTATTAATATGAAATTAAGTGGTGAACATTTTTGCTTAATGATTTTTAACGATTTTCGATGTGGTTTATTTAAACAAGAGAGTAGTTAGAGACTTCAATTGGCATTTGAAGATAGAGCACCATCCCGTGTAGGTATTCGTGGACTGGAGAATTTAGACGTGGGTAAAATTATCTCCATGACAATAATCGTGAAGGTCGGCTGACGACTGCTGTTACTGAATGTGATATCGATATCTCACGACACCCAATATTTATGACTGACAAAAAATACTAGTGAGAAAATTTGTACTGAATTGGGCTTTCGCAGAGCGCTTGGAATTAATTTCTCCTCATGCCATTTTTTTACAAATATAATGTATCATCACTAATTGTATACATATTTTAAAATAGGGAAAATAGGTAAGCTCGCTGAGTTTCTTGCCGGATCTTCGCAGTGTGAGGCCGCGTTCCGTTCAAGGGAAAGTTCTAGGTTCTTGTGAAATAAATTTTTTTGATTTAAATTGAATCATCACTTAAGGATTATCGAAACCATAAACAGATTCGTATTTATTAAAAATTAACCATTAAAATAATACGAACTTCCCGTCGAGCCTGCTTTTTAATCTCAGATACTAAATTGACATTAGCAATGTTTAAGTATTTTGCGATTCAAAAATAGTGTCGTGCCACTACTGTCAAGTGTTACCTTATAAAATCTGTTACCGATTTTTATAAGTTCACATGAAAATCGAAACATGTGTATTTATAACAAATTAATGCAAAATATATATGCTTCATAAATCATGTCAAAATATATAAAAAAGCAACAATTTGCATTTTTAAATATTTATTTTATTTTTTAATATAATGACTCGGTACTTGAATAAGCACTTAAAATTATCTGATTCGTCATCTATATCTATAATTATTAACCTATTGGTAATGACGTCAACCTTATAACCCAGTTGACATATTTTGTCTTTGGTTTTCTACACATGGGCAGAGATTAGTAAATATTTTTTTGCAAAAGACAACGAACAAGTGATGGTTAGAGATACCCGCAGCGTATAGACACCATATATGTTGTAGGTAGGTACGTCTCTGTATGGTGGGGGTGTTAGGCGAATTTCGCAAGTCTACCGGCTGTCCTACCCTCCGGGGGCTGGAAAATGTAATTGACATTACGTCGGCAGGAACAGGGGAGTTACCACAAGCTCTTAAAACAGTACTATTTCAACAATACTAATTGTCAGTAGAGAAAGACAACCTTATGACGTATACCATAAAGTTGCTTATAAAGGCAGACATTTAGCAAGATGGAAATAATACTGCTTTAAGCGTTCATCGTAGGGCCCCTGGTAATATGGCGGATTCTTATCTGAACAAGTGTGCAGCACAGCACTCTACCACCAGCGGTCTTGGACACAGAGGATTCGGACAAACTCGGGGAAAAATATATACGTATAAATTATTACTGCACAAGTATTTCAATGTACCTACCATCAGATTATCACCATAAGTACATTTGCTTACTTTAGGGTTAGATTGATTTGTGTAATTTGTCCAGGCCCCAGGGTTATTATGAATAAAGTAAAACAACAATGCAACAGAACTAAAATCACAAAACTTAATATAACAAAATAACAGAAGGTAATTGATTACTTGCACTTAACAGGCACAACGGACGCATTTAAACACTTCAAGATATTGAAGGACGAAATGTTTACATAATTTAAAACTTAGTAAATTAACAAAAATGTCTTTGATTTTAATATACCTTTATAATTAATTACACCAAAAGTTGAATATTTTCTTCGACTTCCATTCGATTCCATCAGCAGACCTAGACTTTGAAATAGCGTTCTCATTTTCGATGTCTGTTAAAAGTGGCTACTAAATTTATGGTTTTGTTATTAAATAAATTTAGGTTTTATATTCTTCTAAACTCAACATTGTAATTTGAAAAAATCGGTATCATAGGACAGCACTAGGTACAAGAAAAACACAGGTATCATTATTTGTAAACTTGATATTTACATATCTGTCAATTTAATCTCTGATATTAAAAAAACAGGCGATAGGTAGGTATCTAACTTTTAAAATCTTTTTATTCTAATTGTCTTCTTTTATTTTTTATTGTCTACTTTTATGAAAACTTTTGCATCAACTCTGAGGTGAGTGTATGAAATAACGCTGCGAGGAAATCGTCGCCCTCTTCTCGAATTATTTATTAACTTATGTTTTTTTATAATTCCACTAGTACCTACAATTCGTCAGTCTAAGTGGTAAATAGCATCATTGGTATCATTCTCATCTGTCGGGTTGAAAAACTAGGTACTCTGAAGAATGTAATCATATTTACGCAAAAGTTTTAAAAATGTCCCACATTAGTTTTACACCGTCGTTGCTGACTTCAGACTACGTATGTCCTTTCTATTTAAAGCTAGTGAAACCATTTTAAACAACATCTACTTACTAGGTAAGTTCCGTACGGAAATAAGTGCGCTTGCTTTTGCGACTTCTAGGTATACCTAACTGTTCTGGAACATTTTAAACTACTTTTGCCCAATGTCCAGAAGATAAAACCTTTAAAGTTGATTTTTTCTATTGGAATATAGTCCACCCACTTACCATTGCATAAAGCTGGTCAAAATCTTCACGAGTTTTTGGAAATGTTTTAGTTACGAGGTCTTTGCGTAATCTTTTCTCCATTGCTTCTTGTTCCAATCTGTCCTCTTCTTTCATTCTTTCTATCCTTTCCCTAAAATAATGAAATTTGAATATATCGTATGTGATTTAGGTATCTTTACAGATTAAGTAAAAGTAGATAGTATGGGTATCGAATTAGTGTCAGCTTTTTTAAAAACGGTTTCTCTCTACCAGAATTTATTTTTGCTAATAAGCTTAGATATAAGGATTTCAAAGAGGAGGGTAAGTAAACTTTTTAGAAGCCGGCATTGGTATGACACAATTACTTTAGCTACCATCTACCTTGTTCTAACGGATTACTATATAATAATAAATATCCCTGGACAAGTTGCACAAATTGAATCTAACCCCAAAGTAAGCAAATTATAGGTAGATAGGTACGCTTGTGTTATGGGTGTCAGTCAACGATTGTAATACATAGAAATACATAAATAAATACCAGAATAAATTGATTAAACACTAAGACCCGGAAAATGCTGATATATATCTAAATGTTCACCACACAAATGCCTGACCCCGTCGGGAATCGAACCCGAGCCTCGCGGTTGGTCTGTATGACCTATATGATATGACAAACAGTAATGCAGTGTCGACCGGTCAATAGTAAATGTGTCTGTGTGTTTGTATGTCATGAGCAAAGAATTGTAGATGAAAGAATGATTAAACAAATTTTCAATGAAGATTTTATAAAACAACGAACGGCTATCCTGATGGTAAGAGAAACCCGTAGTATATAGACACTTCAGACGTTACAGGTGCGTCGCTGGCCTTTAGCGAAGACAAAACATAGTCCAGTTATTAAGAGAAGTTAGTAATATCAGGTCCTGGGCTTCATTCTACAGTCAGCCAACTCGGAAATGAGTTTTTCAATTTTCTAATGAAAGCATCGCTGTCCGGGATTTGATAAGTAATCAATTGGCTAACCATCTCACCGTGGGAAAAATGAACCTATGGCTAATCTTGGGTGCTGGTGATTGGGTGTTGGTGATTGTGCCTCTGCCATGCAGTTCAAGGATAGGTGTGAAGATACTTTTATATCAATATTTATCCACACTTAATGTTATTAATGCGAGTCGGTCTGTCTGTTTCTCTTTTACGTCTAAACCGCTAAAACGATTTTGGTGAAATTTTGTAAGCATAAATCTATAAACCCGAGTTCAAACAGCCTAATAGTTCTTCAAAATTCAACCCCCAGAGGCACTATCATAGGTGATATAACTTTCTATGAAAATCGTGATTACTCTACGCTAACGAAATCGCGGGCCAACAACTGATAGCGCTGGCCTACAGAAACAAATTTTTGGTTTGTTGCAGCTCTGTTCGCATCTGTAGTCGGTGAAGTAGGTAGTATGAATTACATTGTTGCAACTAGATGTCGACTGACAGCTATAGTTTACTTACAATTCTCATTTTAACTTTTTTCCGTATTACAACTACTTTTATGACAGTAAGTGTATAAATTATCCAGGACAGTATAACTCAACAAAATCACTCAAATTTTTTTCTTAATGTGTAATTACCAAATAAATTAATACTGT
>DVZK01001164.1:0-10005 GCA_018236665.1 Calephelis perditalis
ATTAGTTTAATTTTGTTCAGTGAAAGTGCACAAATGAAATAATCATGAAGAAATTAGTGTATCGTGAATTTCCTCGCCGCCAAATCTCATAGACGAGCTTGTGTAACGAAACCATCGCTTTGCTCAAGACCCACACATGACTTTGCTAAATAGTAACTAATGACTGAAACAAAGAATTAATAAGGAAGACATGAATTGAAAATATATAACAAGAAAAGATTTATTAATACGGAAGGCAGTTATTTTCCACGCAAAGTTTTTTTTGTATTTAGTTTCGCGAGGCTGTAGTGTACATAAAATAGCTGTCAAATGACGTGTTTTGTATTTGTGATACCTATTGTGTTTCCGTTGGCCACAGGAGATAGCAAATATAAAACAAGTCATTTGACAGCTATTTAATGTACACCAAAGAGTAAAGTAACTGTCCATAAAAGAAATGTACACTTTACCCAGAGATAAAAAGTCAGATTCACCAAAAAAATACTGAACAGCCCCGATGTTCGCCTGCCTTTCCTCTTTTTATATCGAGATGTAGGTCAATGTAGGTATTGATCGACATCAAAAAGTAAATATACCGCAAGTAAAATATATTGCCCAGTAGTTACTTATTATTCTTGCTTCGGTAGTTAACATAATTTAGAAAATTGAAGCCATTATTCGATATCTAGATAATAGTGTAAATGCAAAAGGTACTGTTTTAGAGTACATTCCCAGACACCTACATTTACATTTCTATAAACTAAACTTTAAATAATATAAGAATTAAAATTTCGTATCTTTAGACGTAACTATTTTATTACAATAAAATTAAATTAAATAAAATTAAATTATACAATATAGAGCCCACTTATGGGCTGGTTTCATTGAATTAGTGACGTACCTAACTTCTGGATTCTATTTATGTCCAAATTCTATAGTGGAACATATAATGAAAAATCACGAAACACTTTTGAAAAAGTAATATCACCTGGAAACCTAACTCATGTAATGCCTCTTGCGTTGTGTGTGGTTTGTGCAATATGCATTATGGCACGCGTTCTTTGATTAAATCTTATAACTCTCCAAGTATCAGCACTTTGATCTAGCATCACTTGTCACTTCTTTCGCAGCACGAGTACTTACCATACCATAAAATTATTCATACATACATATCTTCACGCCAAGTCCCTTACGTGGCAGGAAGAGAATATCTAGTGCCAGACCTCACGATCCTGACAAACCTGTCTGGTTTCCTTTACATTCATTACCCTTTTCATACAAAAACGCCGGTTTCGGAGACTCTTGGCAACATTCTCGGTTAATATACGAGTGCTCTGATCGTGGAATGGCAACCTGGGTCTCCCCGGGTACCTACATCCATCCATATTTGCATTGTATATCTGCTTTGTCAATATTTTTTCTGACAGTCTCTGCACATGCCCGAATCAACGGAGCATGCCCTTTCGAATTTTAACACCAACACTTTTTTTCAATCCCACTCTTTCTCAGATCTCACTGTTACGAATGCGGTCAGCGAGTGTTACACCACAGATTTTCCGTTGCGCTCTCATTTCGATCGCATTTATCCTACTTTCATGCTTTTCCGGCATATCCAACTCTCGCAAAAATAACGTTGGGATAAGCACAGAATTGTGCAAAGTGAGTCTATCTTTTTCACTCAAAACCTCGCTTTGAAATACGTTACTCAATGCTTCATTCACACTATTCCCCGCACATACTCTCCTCTTTACCTCCTTTGTGTTACTTCCATCCCTGCTAAAAGCACAACCAAAATATATAATTTCATTCATTTGTTCCAACACTACATCATCAACTAAAACTCTTACATCCGTTATGGCTTCGTCTCTTGCAATCAACATAACTTTGGTTTTCGTCGCATTCAAATATAAGCCCCTTTCTTTACAATCACCTTCCATAACTGTGACCAGTGTCTGCAACTCAGATCATGTAGAGCTTAAAAGTACAGCATCATGTGCGTAAGTTTTACTAGTAAGGGGGTTAAGATAAAAAGCAATTAAAATGAAATTTCACTTTTGCTAACAAAAAATTTAGTTACACGCCAGATCAACGGGTGCGTACGTTTTACTATTAAAGGGGTTAGGATAAAAAGCAATTAAAATGAGCCCTATACGATCTCTTAAACACAAGTATTTATAAAATTAAATCTATCTGTCCTTTTAGTATGTTAGAACACGGATACCCGCTCATGGAAAAGCATCTATAACTTTAGACAATTAACAACAGTTGGAAAATTCTAGAAAACCAATGAGCCCACGTCCCTATCCCATCCAAATCTAAACATAGCTAATCTACGAGTAATCTAACGTTCCAGTTGGCAGCCTTCCAGCGTTCATATAAATATTATCGCTATACAAACATACTGGATGATTTTTAGGAGTGACACTACAATAGTGCCTAGTGAATAATCCGACATGTATATGTATGTATATCACTACATAGTATAAAACAAAGTCGCACCCTCTTTCAATATGTCCCTTTGTATGCTTCAATCTTTTAAACTACGGAACGGATTTTGATGCGGTTTTTTTAATAGATAAAGAGATGGAAGAGGAAAGTTTATATGAATATTTCATAACCGTGCGAAGCCGGGGCCGGCCGCTAGTACAATAAAAACGACTCTAATTGGGTATCATCACATCCATATTCCCAAATAGGTACAGATGTACAACCAAGGAACGCAAGATTAATCGAAGGCTAGTCCCAATATGTGATAGGTGGCAAACCTTTTATGTAAAATGTTAGAAGCCAAGGACTCGACTCTCATAATGCTAAAAAACAACCGTAGCCTATAGACACCATAGATGTTACAGGTGCGTCGTTGTGGCCGAGAAGTTAAGACTATTGTGCAAATATATCGGCTACCCTACCCTCCGCATCGGAACATGAGAGTCATTAAAGCGGCAGGAATAGGTAAGGCGGTAGACCCCTACCCGGGCAAGTTTCTGCACAACAGCATACTAGTCTTGTTGGTTGGTGTACTAAACCTATTTTAATCCAGCCAGATGGTCTATTCTACGAGTACTCAGTGGACCCGGACAAACACGGGAAAAACCTATCGTCAATCGGACACATATTCGATTCCTGAAAAAATTGTTTATATTAGAAATAGAAAAAACACATTTTTAGTTACCGATCCGGAAATCGAATTCAAGACCTCAAGTAGCCAATGCCAACACTGAAGCATTAGAACGGACGTGGCTTTAAGTATACTTTACTATTGTGCAATGTGCATATACTAACACACCTATTATTAGTCCGAGACTAGTTTTAGTTAAGCATTATCAGAGTTTATTCCTTTGTTACTAACACCGTGAAAACTCGCCTGGATTAACACCACCTTGTTATTTATTCCTGCCATTATTTGAGTTAATGTATACAATTGGCTTGATCCATTCTGGAAAGTAGGATAATCCGTAAACTACAAAGGCATACTCCAACCTCAGATTGGCAACGTAAAATACCACCTTTCGTGTCATATAAGCAAAATATATTTCTATTATCAAACAATTCTCCTACCCCTAGTTTACTTTCAAATATCATACACAACCTGTATGTGATAATATATCACATTTATATACCTATACTAGCTGACCCGGCAGACATTGTTCTGAGGTTTTTAAACGTAATTTTAGAAAAAAATTGGAGTGAATCACCCTTATCACTTAGGGGTTTGAAAAATAGATGTTGGCCGATTCTCAAACCTATTAAACATGCTCACAAAATTTCATGAGAATCGATCAAGCCGATTCAGAGGAGTGCGGGAACGAACATTGTGACATTGTCTATATACCTAACAGCTGTATGTACTCTAGACGAAAACTAAAGAATTTTTTTATCACTAATATCAAAAATGTGAAAATATTTATATCTATGATTTTGTTTATACATTTAGTTTTAACGTTAAAGCTGCTAAACCTATCTTAATGAATTTTGACATCAACATAGACTAGACATAAGCAACTTTTCATCTCAAAATCTCAACTAATTCTCACAGAATATGCAGACAACTGCTAGTTTAAAAATAAAACAAACTGCTAAAGACTATGAACATTATTGGCGCAAGGAGGAAATAATAAATTACAGACGTACCTAATAAAGTTAGAATCAAAGCACCTTATCACTTGAGCCAATGGCGGAATCAATATTATTATTTACGACATATTAAATATCTTTCAGACAAACCGCAGAATAATTTGCTATGTGGATAGTAAAAATGCCTTGAACCCCTTTTGAAATGTAAGTGTGTAATGTAAGTGTGTAGCCGGTAAACTTACTTTTGCTCGAGGCCTAACATCCCGGCCTCAGGTTGGCAACGCATCATTACCACCTTTGGTGTCTCTAGGCGGCGTGAATTTCTCACCATCGGGAAATCCGTCTGCTTGTTTGCCTTTCATTATTATAAAAAAAAGAACATGCCTACTAGAAAAACATAATAGTATTTTAGTACATGCTTTTAGAATGTGCTTAATGAGGCTTTCACTCTGACTAATGCAATATTTAAATAATGTATTGACTGCCTCATTGGTCGATTGTCTAACTTACACGCCTAACTACAACGACAAACCGCAAAGCTCGGGTTCGATTCCCGATGAAGGTAGGAATTTGTGTAATGAATAGACGTCTGCTTTTTCGGGTCTGGGTCTTTATTGCATTTACTGTCATATCTATTTAAGTATTTCTATGAATTTGTATCATATAATAACACCCATAACACAAGCACATAATTTGCTTACTTTGAAGTTAGATTCAATTTGTGTAACTTGCCCAGGGATATTTATTTATTTATTATTTATCAGGATATCCCATACATCTAAATCTATTTAGGTGTCTAAAATGTATCATACATTATTACAAAAAACTCTCTTTGGCACATACCAATACCTTAACATCAATATTATTACACTACTTATTTGGTATGGTCAGTCTAAGAAATTTCTGATCAAAGGGAGAGCCTTACCCATTAAGAGAAAATAAGTGAGATAAGATAATCAATATACCTATATCAAAACAGTTTATAATGATTCACCAAAGCTAATGACTCACAAAACAAAATGTGTCATGAAAATACAGTAAAAAATGATATGGGGACACTGATAATGATATTTGATAAAATGAATTTATCTCCAAATATGTGAAAAACTTTTGTTAACATACCTATATAAGGACTTGACCATTTTAGCCATCCCTACCCTCATACGACTATGTAAATACAATCACTAAGAGGCAGTAACACTACAAAACACAAAATCCAATTTTATTACCATAAGTCATCTAGGTCACAATGCTTTAATCACATATAACTCAAAATCCACTTTGCTAAACCTTGATCAAATTTATAAAATCTTATGAGACCATCAATCAACTACCTACCTTACGAAAAACAATCAAAAAAACTCCTTTATAATTGACAGAGTAATTGCATGATAAACACACAAAACAAAAAAACATACAAACATATTATAACCTCCTATAAAGAGCTGGTTAAAAAGTAGGTAGCAAATATCATGTTTTACATACTTTTAAATAGTCAGTTTCTCCGTACACCAATAATATTTTTAGAATTAACAGATATGCTATTCATTTATTTAATCTTCTTTATCACATAGATTGCGAATATACAAGCAGTGTGATACGATTACAAAGAATAAATAAGATACCACTGCCCTTAAATGGGCATGAGATAAAACATAACTATATAAGCTGTTACCCACGGCTTTGCCCCCAATAAAATGAGATGAGAGCTATCTCATCTTGAAAGATGGATCAAACTGCAGTATGTTTGAGATAAATTGAGATCTAAGCTAACTCATATTTCAAGTTAGATCAAAGTGCACAAGGTGTTCAAAATATGAATAAAATCAGTTAAGTAGTTTAGGAGTTCAATGTGGAAAAACACCATGACGCATAATCCACATATCTATTATATAAAAATGAATTGCTAAATGTGTTGGTAAGCGCATAACTTCCGAACGACTGGACCGGTTGGGCTAATTCTTTTTGTATTGTGTTAGTTATTACCAGGACATGGTTCTTATGAAGATAAAATCGGGGAAAATTATAGGGAAAATGGGAAAAACAACATTTTAATTTTTTTGCCACACAAACTGAACGGGTGGAACGAAGTTCGCCGGAGCAGCTAGTATTATGATAAAAAAAGGAGTATGTAATGCGGAAATTTAGCAGACTAATTTATTTTCACCTTAATCCTAAAATGAAGAGCTTATTAATTTGTTTGTTATTTGATTACTCACCAAATAACAAATTATTTTGACAGTTGTTTTTTAGAAAGATAGGTCATGATGCATATAAATTTGAACAATATCCAACAAGTGGTTTATAAGTAGTATTTACTTAGTAATTAATCTTTTTTGTATACCTTGATGACGAATTAACAAAATTGGAGTCAGTCATTATTATGAGACTGAAAATCAAAGGAAAGATGGATTTCCTGCATTGACACACAAATTGCTAAAACAAACCACATATTGTGATAATAAAGGAGTTAGAACTTCTAGTCTTTAAATGAGAACATGATAGTAGGGAACACAGATAATATGGGAGTCATGAATATGAAGGTAGTGACATCAATTTAATTAAGCTCTCACAAAATATACAGCCTAATCAATACTACTGTGATATTCCATAAGAACAATTATTTCGATTTGCAGACTAGAAGATAAATCATTGTATGTGCTTATGTAGCTGCATTTTTTATGGCAAAAGACAGTGAACAAGCACACAGACACCCAGATTTTAAGAGATAACGGCAGGTTATAGACATAATGGATGTTGTAGGTGTGTTGCTTTTCTGTGACCGGTTGCTTCAGGTCAATAGTGCAAATGTTCCAGCTATCCTACTCTCCAGACCGGAACATGAGATTGTCTTATACTGCTAATACTGTTTATTCATTGCATGAATATGATGTGAAGACAAAATTTTAAGGACACATCCTGTCATGAAACTGTCCCCAAAATCTGAGATATATAATTATTGAAACGATGTAATAATGATCTAACAATAACAATGTCTGATATACGAGCTGAACAATATATTATGGTACCTAGATATAATATATTACTATAGACCTTTTTCAAACGAAAATGAAATATAAATAATAATAATAATTAGTTGAACAATTAACTTTGACACTGACATACAGTTTAGGTGTAATATGTAATTAGAGATATTAGTTTACCTCCTAATGCAAAAAACCTAATTTTTTCTTTTGCTGGATCAAAGGTTAGCTGGTAAATGCATTAATACAAATAAAATAACATTTTAGGGGATTTTTTTGTACTCATTTTAGAAGTCCAAATGACTTAGATTGTAAATGAATCATTCCACAGCTAGTTATACCATAGAAACAGAAGTTGTTCTATGTACAATTCTATATTTAACTTGTCCACTACTGTGGTAACATTCTAACCAGCAACTTGACCCAAGCAAAGGATCTGCAACCTTACCTATTTCTGCCTCAATAATTGCAGTGTCACATTTTCAAGTGGTAGATTGATCTGGGAAGGTATTATAGCCAATAGATTTGTACTACAGTCACAGGACAACAATGCACCTATAACATTTATGGTGTGTACAGGCCATGGTTGTCATACATCATTAAAATCTTTCTAAACTTAAGTATTCCTAGGAATCAGAAGCCTTGTGGTATATCTTAGATGTTTATTAGAACAAACAAATGAAGGTTGTCTTGTATAAATTCTGTTTGCTTTGACACTTTCATTATTTTTTTCCTCTTATTAATGAACATAGAATAAGCAATCCAAGATTAAACCTGGTATTGTAGCCTATATTACACTAAACTAATACCTACTATAGTATAAACTTAGCTTTCCACTTACCTACTTCTTTATTAATAAGACAGAAAATGTTTAATTACCCCACACTACATGTTTTTGTTGTTTTTTTTTCATTTCAATTGGATAAAATACTTACTTTTGTGTCAAGAAACTTATTACCAAATATGGGTAGGTAAAAAATGACGATTAACCATACATGGTATGTAATGTAGTTTGTTAAACATAAGTAATTATCAAATCTTACCTCCAGAAGCGATGTAAAAGCCGCTTGGTGAATATTTGGCAACGTTCACTTGACAAGAATGTTCGGTGTAAACGTCCGAAATAGCCGGATTTTCAATATCCCTAATTATAACAGAATTTCCATTGGTATACAAGAAGTTCTTCCCTTTAGGATCACCGCCTAAAACCAACGGTGTACCACGCTGTGTTCGAGGCAAAGCCGCAAAAGTATATTCTGAAAACAAAATTCGATTTCGTCACAAAAATTTATCATCAAATTAGTATCGGCAAACTAACCCACATTTTGGAAAAAGCAATTAACGAACTTACTATTAGTATATGACATAATATATGATTTATTCTACAGCTATTTTAAAGACTCTTTTATTTCGAATTAAGTTTTCACGAGTACTTTACACTTTATTTAAAAAAACAAAATCAGCCGCTACTTTCCACCCATTCCCACAAAAAAATGACGTGACTGAATGACATTTGTTTAGTGATGCCATCCGCAAAATAAACATCCCTAGATTAGATATCAAGGTTTTACATTGACCTCTATATATTCCTATTTCTATGAGGTTTTAACAAAAAAACACAAGAATTCCACAAAGAAGTAGGTGCACACAATGCGCTAGATACAAATTATGCCATTGTGAAAATAATGTACAAACAAACACACACTAACTTAAACTTGCAAAAATTAAAAGTATTTATTCGTCATTTTGATTTGAAATTTTAACATTTTAATTATTATTTATTTCTCTTAAACATTTTTATTAATAATAGTAGTTAGTATTCACTATTGATATTAAACAATTAATTACACGTTGACGATTTTCCCAAATAATGAAAATTGCGATAAATGCTACCTACTTGTCCACTTTAGTAAGAGAATGATCTAGTGTTAGTTTGGCAGGAACTAAGAAAATTCACAGACTTCTTTAAGTAAAAGAGTTTTGTCAATGTGAATTTTTATTTTTTCTAGATTCGGTAAATATCACTAAAAATCGTAAAATATTTTTTTAGCGATTTTTACAAAAATCACTATCTTACAACAAAAATTCACTAAATCTAGTGAAATAATCAATAAAATGGCAACGCTGCATATGATAACTACGATTGCCATTTTTCGCCACCGGCTACAAAATGGCTGTAACGGACCATCAGCGCCATAGATATGATAATACAAGTATTGTCTTGTATTATCATATCTATGATCAGCGCAGATTGTAATAAAAACTAATTTAGAAGACAAAAACATCGCTTTCATAGCTACTAATTGGTAGCTCAAAGCTAGCTAAACTGAAAAGAGTAAAAAAAAATTATTTAAATTCATTGAAAAATAAATAGCGATTACGAAAAAACATTTACCTACCAACAATCATAGGGTGCTAGGTTTCAATTATTCTGTATAGGTATTTAATTAACTTGGTGCACTCACATTTAAAGTATTTAAACTATCTGATATTAACAAAGAGCCCCTCAATGAAGAACACAAAAGGATCAAAATCTTGCTATCGTGTATACCTAACATCGAAGCGTAGATCACGTACATATCATTACTTTTTATTCCACTTAAATGCATGCAATATTTCTGAAGTTTTAACGACGAGAAGTTTAAGCTCTTTTTTGAATTGCTGAGATTACGCGTGCTCATGCTATGACGTCACACCCTTGTTCGGCCGAGCTCGCAGCACGGCGATCGGCGTACGGCGGCGTTTGATTTGTTTGGCGTACGCAACAAGCATCTTGTTTCATTTTGTTTCGATCGCCTTCAAGTCTAGGTTTGTATTTGAAAGAAATAATATAAACTATCTCTTACATACGATTACCTTCATCAAATTGAAACTATAGTGTGTGGAATGGCAGACGGATTTCTAAAAGGGCAGTCCGACAATCTGCCAAGAGTGGATAGTTTGATAGTGGCACAATATTTCATGAAGA
>DVZK01001165.1:0-10000 GCA_018236665.1 Calephelis perditalis
ACCCTTTCCTCGCAAAAACCCTATCAAAAGGGTTTTGTAAGCGCTATATTTTAAAGGTTACAACCACTTACCCTAACTTAAACGGTTACCTCTTAAAGTGTTATGCAATTTAAATCTGTATATGCAATGCGTATGAACTAAAATCGCTTAATAAGTGTCGCGGCGGCTGCGGCGTTGCCAAACCGACTTACTCAGCGCTAGGCTCGTCGCTATTTCTTTAACATAGAACGCAGATAAGTTTGTATAATTTCAATTTAGTTATTTTTTACTTATTTTATGGTTTTCAACATAGATCACTTATTGTCCTTTCTTAGTTTACATAAAAAAACGACGTGTTGCACTCCGGGAATGCCGGCAGTAGTTAGGGAATAATTTTGCACGAATTGCTTTAAATAACAGTATGAAAGTACTATCATTTATGTGGTAGAATATAATATTCACTTATTGCGCTATCGTACCCAAACATGACAACACGAACATTCGCGCAAGCGCCCTGCGCCGTCTTACGGATTTTCGAATCTGACGCGAGTTTAGTAGATGATACTCATTCCAAAAAAAGTGCGCAACGCCGCTAAAGAAGTTTTCACTTTTCACTTCAAAAATCTTTGAATAATCTCTCTCCGATCTCACTATTGAGAATGTTGATTGCGAGTGTAACATCGCAAATATTCCGTGGCGCTCTGGTTTCTGGCGCACTTATCTAACTTTTTTGCTTTATCTGAATTACCCAACTCTCGCTTCCATAAAATAACTTGTGGATAAGCACAGAATTACACAAAGCTATCCAGCACCCTGACCTTAAGCGTTATGAAATAGCTTACACAACGCTCCAACTACAGTATTTCTTGGACAATCTCTCTTTTCTACATCCGTGGTGTACCTTCAATTACTGTTTAAAACATTACGGAGCCAAAAAATGTCATTCTTATTTATCAGCACAATGTCACCTAAAAGTTTTACATCCTTGTAACTTCCTTTCCTCCTTCTTTTTTCATGACTGTGACCAGTGTTGGCAGCTCGGTTGATGAAGAGCTCAAAACTGACCCTCATCTCTATTAATACTTTCTCATTCACACACATTTGCACATTCATTGATGTTAATCTTTGGAGACATTTGTTCAAATACAATATGAATAAGCACGCTGATAAGAACAAACTGCCCTGCTTGATGCTAACGTTAACATCTAACCAAAGAGATATGATGCTACCACTCTTCTAAATATATAGACTGCAACGCACGCAGCAATGCTGCGTGCTTTGGTACCCCAAATGTTTCCTCGAGATCCATACAATCACAGAAAACTCTCTGGCCCAAAACACCTGATCCAAACATCCTGTTACCGGTCTGAGCTTTCTGTAATATTCCATTGGACACCCCTGGCATCCTCCTTTTAACTGTTACCCTGTACACTTTTGATGCTCAAATTGATGACCTTGTTAAAGGTGCATTCTATGCATAAACTCTTGCTTTTGACACTATGATCGCACGCCTACTGTCTTCGGGTACTTTGACTTTTATTACAAAAAACCCAGAAATACCATTACTTCGTTTTTTTTCAAAGTAATGATATTTGTAAGAGACTCAGACAGAATGGAAAATGAAACTGTATATATTTTAGCAGGGATGGAAGGTATACCGTAGATGAAGAAAGTAGAATGTGTGCAGGGAACAGTGTGAATGGAGTGATGGGTAAGATATTTCAAAGCGAGGTTTTGAGTTAAGGTGCTTTGCATAATTCTGTACTTGTACTGACTGAAGCAGAAGCTAGGCAGGTCTGTAAAGATCGTGACACGTTACACTTCATATCCGTACCTACTATGTAAGGGACCTGGCGTGAAGATAAGTTGAGGTCCCAAAAAGAGTCACCTATGGCTGGACCAAAAAAATTTATCATCTCAGCTATGACCATAGATACTCTCTCAGCCTTACTATATTTGACACTTCTAATCGCCTTCCATCGTAATGTCGTCACATACCTCCGCTATTTGTAAATTATTTGATATAATATCGCGACCTGGATAAATTCATCTATAGGAATCTCCGAAAATTTCGATCCACCGTTTTAGCATGTCATCTGTGCTCGCAAGGATATATAAGGATAGCACTAGAAAATAATTCTATTAATTCTGAAGGCAAATGAACAACCTCGAGACTTCTTCATCTCCCTCCAAAAGAGATTTGTGTTTTCCTCAAAATTGTTAACCAGTCTGTTAACAACAACTTCTGTCTTTCTGCAACTCTTGTCGTTTTGTCATTCGATTAAGAACATGAAATCGTGTTCTTTGATAGTCTAGCCAAGGTTTCCATTTTTTTAGGCTCTTTTTCCAAAATCAGATAAATGCTATCAATTTTTTTTCAAAACTTAGCACTAAAAAGTACAAACCGCCAACATTGAGAGTATTACACAAATATTGATGCATTATAAACTGAATCATAAATGCGTAATGATTTTTTTTAATTTTGGTGGTAGTTAAGGGACGATTTTCTAATTTTTTGTATACGAAAAATATAGGGGCACGATAAAAAGTCATAACTCGTTAAAATTGAATGCTAGTGATTTTTGTGAGAGTAAATATTTTATGAATTTTGTCCTAGTATTTATTTTTGTTTTCGCGTTAAATTATACGTAATTCAAATATCAAATTTTATCAAATTCGCCTATCAAACCTGTGATTTTGTTCAAAAGTTGCATTTAAATAAATACTGTTTCTTTTCTTGTCAGTTATCAAACATGCTACAAGCTCGTCGTAGCTACAAAAGGTAACCAATATAACCAAACCAAAAAGGAAAGGGTTACCCTATCGATATGGTTACCTTAACCATATCGAACTTAGGTTTAAGTGTAACCGTTTGATTTGCTTAAGTCAAACGTTTGGGTTACACAATGAAGGGGTTCGGAAATTTAAGAGCTTAAGCGAGGAAAGGGTTGTCCGGTCCCTGATTAAAATTTGAACTTTATTGTTAAACTAATATGATTACTATCTGTTATTTTAGTAATTTTCAAAACACCAAGGGCAAATGCAATAACAAAATAAATAATTCTTACCTTCATTAACATATCAACACGGGCTAGTAATTGAGTATTTATTGACAATCTACAGTACAACTTATCCCCTGGTTTTGCTACTAGTCTTTGTGCAAATTCTTTTTGAAACATCAGTATAGCACATCGAAAGAAGGGCCTATGTAGCAATAATTTAAACACAAGAGGAGAACTAATCTGATAAGGAATATTTGCAACACAAATATCAAAAAAGGGCAATTCCGTTTTGAGAACATCTCCTACAAGTATTTGCAGTTTAGCTTGATATGGTGTCCCTTGAACACGTTTTTGTAACTCTGCAACCAACCTGAAATATTGTAATATTATTTATGAAGTTACAATAATTTATTACAAACAAAATGTAATTAAAACGTAGCAGCAGCCTCGTTTTTCCCTACTTTGAAGCAACTATAGAGATACATTGATTTTTAAAATAAATGAAAGGCTAATTATCACAAATCAAGCAAATACTTTAAGGATAATAAAAGGGGAGTTCCATATGCTGAGGTTTGATTTATTAAAAAACTATCTGTACCCGGGTGGTTAATCGCCCTACAAGAAAATTTTTTGGGATAAAGCTATCCTATGTGTTAATCCATGTTACCCTCTATGTGTGGGCCAAATTTCATGAAAAACGGGTTAGAAATTTTTGTGTGAAGGAGTTACAAACTTTTGCATTTAAATAATATTTGTAGGATAATATTACAGTTGTTCCTTAGTTGATAGAACTTTTTATTATAATTTAATAATATAAATTTAAAAAGTAGGTAATTTTAGCGAGTGCCACAAGTCGAAACACCAACCATAAAAGTACTAGTACACACACCTATTAATACACAGTGCCTATTAAGAAGTAACAATTGACAAATTAAATTGATAAGTGCTGGTTGAGTCTACAGGTAACGGTCATGTCTAACCATCAGAGGAGCTGTCTACTCATTCAATGTATATTATTTATAAAAATTAAAAACAATTATTTTTCAGAGACAAAAGGATATTCTATCAATCCCAGTTAACATAATATTGAACTGACTGTAAACAAAATTTTACTAACCTTGTATCTATTTCACAAGCAATAACTTTTTTTACTCTATCAAGCATTTTTACTGTCATGTTACCAGTACCGGGACCAATTTCAAGAGCAATATCAGTTGGCCTTAATCCAGCTTTGTCCAACATGGATGTGATAATTAAAGGATTTTTTAGTATATGCTGTCCAAAATCTTTGTTGAACTGGATACCTATATTCAGGACACAAATTATAAATTTATAAATATTTGGAGGTGTAAGGGTATTTCTTACAGTCCATGCGAAAAACATTGACTAAATATATATTATTTAAACCCTACAGAACACCTAACCTAAAATATTTCATTACCTTGCTTAGCGATTTCATTGTGAACTCTGGTTTTCTTTTCGGTTTTAATTTTAGGCATTTTGATTTAAATATATCAGTAGTAATATGCAGTACCTATCTGTAACACATAAAACTTGTAAAAAAACAGCATGTAGGTTAGCACTTCTTGACAGTTGACAATAACAATAATTGACATATTTTGTCAAAAGTCAAAATTCTTAACTGTCAAACTTCAGCGTTGCCAGATACGTGACTCCTTTTTCACACCAATTTGTCTTAATTAGATATATCCTATTTCTAGAATTAGTTTCAGTCGTTACCTACGTGATGTGCCTTGGTATAGGTATAAATATCCGAGGGAGAGTAAAGAACTGGATCTGCATATTCGATATTTTTTTGCGAATCTTTCACTTTTTTTACTTTACTGATTTTAATCATTAAACTTTTGAGTAGATTTATACATCAATTGGTAGCTGTAAAAAAACAATTAAAATTGCACTAAAAATAAAAAAGGTTGTATCGCAAAAAAATGCAAATTATAAGAGTTCAAGTGTCTCCAAAAAAGGCGTGTTTTCATGGCCTTCATGAAGGCCAAGCACCTATGCAAGGATCGAAAGATTTTCGACACAATACTTCTACCCACCTCGTATTGGACTTGACATGAAAATATGTATATCCCAGTTTTTGTGTTCCACGACTTTCGAATCCAAAAATCATGTAATTCACAACATACGGCTGGCAAAAGCCATAGCAAATATTACGGCTTTTTGCTAAATACATGATATTTATATTATTTTCAATAACTATTACAATTAATTTTTGAAAATTATTGTACGTTTTGAAGGTTAATAAAAGTAACAGAACATATCAGATAGGCAAATTGCTTACTTCCACCATTAATAGATTTGGTTAAACAAAACAATGCATAAAAGTAACTCTAAAAACGACTTCAGAAAATTGGAATGCAACACCTCTAATAAATAATAATTAATAGTAATAAATGATGTAAACAATTGTATCAAATGATTGTGCAGAAAAATTAAATGAAAGGCTTGACTCAATGATGCTATCTGTATGTAAAAAGTG
The DNA here is from genome assembly GCA_018236665.1 of Calephelis perditalis. NCBI lineage: Eukaryota > Metazoa > Arthropoda > Insecta > Lepidoptera > Riodinidae > Calephelis > Calephelis perditalis. The sequence continues at coordinate 5,488 of DVZK01001165.1, forward strand.
TGTTTTCACACTTAATATTATGTACTGGAAAAAAATCGAATATAAAAAGTTCGTAATCACTGTGATTTTTGTTTCAAAGAAATGGGGACGCTTCGTAATTTTTTATTTGCTTCAAGGCCCGCCCATCACCTCATTCTTCAGAAACACTGTTTTTTTACCTTATGTACACGCCCACTGACAAAAATGCATAGGCAGCACGACAATTAACGAGATTTGTACGTACTAGTTAGTGTGTCTAAGAATGCGTATTTGTTGGGAAGTAGTACTGCCGTATCAAATAACAACAATCAATCAAAGTTACAAATGATTAGGAATTAATTATTAATGGCAATAGATGTTATTGTAATTCATTGAAGTAACATCACATTTTGAGTTTGTGCTATGTATGTTTTTTAATTATACATCTATCATTGACAGTTGAGGCACAATACTTAGTATTACTATATAAATCAAAGGTCGGCACACAGTAACGAAATTGGCTCAAGGAATGCTTACTATTTTGTACCAAAAATAAAAAAAAACAAAAGAAACACATGTCATAAACATACTGATGACACTCTAATACTTTCTCTAGTAGAATTCTAGACTTGATACTTGGATAAAAATTGAACAAGAATAGAACTTTACCTTGGCTGAATAACAACATTATTGCTCTTTGCTGTTGGCAATTCGCAATTACTGCTTATCAGTTTTTTTTTATTTTAACTGGCAATTTTTGAATCGTCAAATTTTGGCATGGTTGTTTCTTACAAGACCGAGCGAATTAAATCCGTTTATTAGAATTATTATGAAAATGGAGTGGAAACCTGAACAAGAAGGGCTAAGACAGATATTAACGCTTCTCAAGGAGTCTCAATCACCGGACACCGCTACACAAAGAGCAGTTCAACAAGTATCCTTTTCATAGTTTTCACGTCGATGCACATATCGGCGTGGTTTTTTTTACCTAAGATAACCCATAAACACAATTTTTACCATACTTAATTTCATAATTTAACATTTCTTGTCATTGTGCATGTTTTATTTCATTACTCGAGGTAAGTATATTTTCATAACGCTTGTATTTCGATCGATTTTTCCGACATGACAGTCAATGTCAGATTACGATTTCCATAACAATTTACTATCAGAAATTGGAAGAGTTAAACAAATATCCGGATTTTAACAATTACTTGATATTTGTGTTAACAAAATTAGTATCAGAAGAAGAACCGACTAGGTCGTTGAGTGGGTTAATTTTAAAAAACAATGTCAAAGCTAGATACAACAGCTTTTTACCGGAGGTTGCCGAATTTATTAAGAGAGAATGCTTATCAGCTGTCGGAGATCCTTCGCCCTTGATACGGGCAACAGTTGGCATTATTATAACGACCATCGCTAGCAAGGGTGAACTCACCTCATGGCCAGAACTATTGCCAGCATTGTGTCAGATGCTTGATTCACAAGATTACAATGTTTGTGAGGTAAGTAAATTTATTTTATAACTGTTGTTTATTTACATTTTCAATCTGAATTAATAACAAGTGTTTAATATTTTTGCCCAAGTAAGCAAACAATTTCTGTTGTGAAAAGTTATTGTAGTTTTATTGATTTTGTGTTTTATTATAATTTTACATTTTTTACATAGGTTTACCAATGTTGAATACTTTAGGAATAAACAATGTGATTGATTTGATTAACAAATTAATTTTGAAACTTTTTTATTTAGGCTGAATTTTCCTTTTTGTCTGTATTTTTTGTTGTCTATTTCATATTTTTATGAGTAAGAAATTGCACTACTTCATAATAAATACACACAGGTATTGAATTAAGTAAATAAGTAATTAAAATATAATAGACATAATGTTTTTATTCAATCATTTTTACTGTTTTAATTAATAATTACAATGTGACAAAAATTTTGTGATATTTTAATTAATAATGAAAGCCATTTTTATTGCTAAAAAAGAGTATTTAAATAATAAATTATAACTTATGTGCCATAATTTACTTGTTGACAGCACATATGAACAATATATTTGACGAAAAGTTGAATGGCTTTACTCAGATGTAAAAATACAAAAATTGCAACCATTAAATGTTTTGTTTGGTATCTTGCTGTTTTAGTTAATAATAATAATAATAATATATATTTGAACAACATTTTGATATTTAATTCATCTTGACTTGCTGAGGTCTTATTTTAATTTGTAGATAAAATTATGTTGATGATGTGAATTAAACATGTGATGTATCTTCACGCCCATATCCTCACAACATGATAGGTGGCAAGCCTATCGCCAACGGGACACATATCCAATCTTGGGCATCGTTATTGTTATTAGAAAATTGAAAACATAATTTTACTAATTTTTTTTTGTTGCTTGACCCGGGGATCGAACCTAGGACCTCAAGAAGTCAAGCCCGACGCCGGACCACGAGACTACTTAGACAACATTAAACATTTGATAGAGACAATACAAATTGAATATGTAAATTTATTTGATAACATTATCTGTTTTAATTTTAGGGAGCATTTGGAGCATTACAGAAAATATGTGAGGACACAGCAGAGCTTCTAGACAGTGATGCCTTAAATAGGCCTTTGAATGTTTTAATACCGAAATTTCTACAGTTCTTTAGACATTCTTCTCCTAAAATCAGATGTCACGCAATAGCATGTGTAAATTATTTCATAATGGGCAGGACACAGGCGCTGATGCTACATATTGATTCTTTTATCGAGGTAGGCATATGACAATTTCTGTTGTGTAATTTATTGTTAAAAAATTATATTTTACTATTTTGTTGCTAAAGAGAATGTCTGACTAAGAATATCCTAACACATTTTTTAATTAATAAACACATACTTTGTTTTTTTACTAGATATAGGAGTCTTATGACAGTCAAAAATTTATAAGCCATGACAAGCATAATTATCCTTGCCTTTGCAAATATTGGTCAAATTACATTTTTGTCAGAAGATAACTTAAGAGTATAGCTTACTCATATTTATATTAAATAAACATATGATTAGGCAATACAAACATATATCAATTATAGACAAACTTCTTCTGACAAAAGTATAAATTTTTTAATTCAATTACGTAAAAATGTGTTTAATTTCGTTAACTTCATAGGATTTCACCTGTTGGTCAGAGTACACTGAGTTGAATATAGCATTGGCTTTTTGGCTAGTAGCTAAGAAGAGGTGAGCATAGTAAGAAGACACTATCATGTTCTGGTCCGGATGGTACGGTAGCCAATTGACTTGTACAAACCTGGCTAAAAGTCAGAGATGCTCTTGTATTTTCTAGATATCTATAGGCCTAGAGTTGTCTGTTACCATCATGGGTGCCGTGTTTGTGTTAACTGTCTTATTATAAAAATATTTTATCATTGCAGAACTTGTTTCACTTGGCTGCTGATGATGATCCCGATGTTAGGAAAAATGTTTGCCATGCTCTTGTATTACTATTGGAAGTTCGTTTAGATCGGCTTGTTCCATATTTACCCAACATAATTGAGGTATGAAAGTTTTTTAATTAATGATATATGAAAGTAGTATGTATACTTGTGGAAAATAAACAACTCTGGAGCAATTGGTAAATTACTTAAAGAATGGTATTTTAGTAGTTTAAAAAAGTAAAAAAAGATTTATGTCTAGCCAAACTAAAATGAAGCAGTTATTTTTTTATAAGATCTATAAAAAAGTTGAGGGATTTAGAAAAAAAAACATTTGGTCATAAAAATAGGTGCTGTTTGTTTGCTATATGTTTACCTTCTCTAATATCTATTAATATAATGCATTAACTTCAAATTGTCACTTTCCGCTTGGGAATACTGACTGCAGTACAGTTACATACTTGTGTTGAACAATGTGTTTATTTTAATAAAGATTAGCATCATGTTTTTAAAACTCTGCTGTTAATTAATTAAGTGTCATAAAGAGAATTATAGTGTGTCAAGCTTAAAAGATATGAATAAATAATAAAAATCCCCTGGACAAGTCACACAAATTGAATCTAACCCCAAAGTAAGGAAATTACATGCTTGTGTTATGGGTGTTAGTCAGCAATACTTAAATAATTGAATTACTTAAATAGATACCAGAATATATTTAATAAACACCCGGACCCGGTAATGCAGACATCTAAATGTTCATCACACAAATGCCTGCCCCCTTCGGGAATCTAAACCGAAGCACTTCACCAACCAGGCGGTCAATATGCTATTGGTAACTTAGATAAATTTTAAAGGGAAATAATTTGATCATACAGGGTTTTTGTGTTACTTTGATTGTGCAACGTACGTGATGGACGTTTTATGAAAAGAATGTTTCAAATTTGACTTCAGATACTGAAGGTTTTCATCATTATAATCATTTTTTATTAATTATTGTGTAAAGTTTCAATTCAACCTGACTTTTAAGACCTTACACCTTTTACAAAGTCTTAATATTAATCGCCTCTGTGGTCTAGCGGTCCGGGTGTTGGACTTGACTGCATGAGGTCCCGGGTTCGAATCCCGGGTC